>JAAHCF010000574.1:916-24751 GCA_038367545.1 Beauveria asiatica | reverse complement strand
AGATAGATAGGTACTTAAGGAAGAGGTATTCTTATAGCTAGGTAGTCTAGATCTTTACTAATTAATCTAAGTAATTCTAAGTAATTAGTTTTAAGAGTTCTACTCTTAATAATTCTTTATAAAGATAGATACTACTTATTACTACTTAATAGTATTTATCCTAACTCACTACCTAAGAAATAGACTAACTATAGATTAGGAATAAGCTATTATTATACTAGGCTCTTAAAGTTAGCTAGCTTAGTGGCTTCCTTAATTTCCTTAATACCCTTAAGCCTAATTTCCTCTAGCTTAATAGCGCTAGTAAAACGCTAATAGGCCTAAGGCTAAGCTATACTAGGCTTATATAGGTTATCTAAGTTATTAGCCGTAAGGTTAATTAAGTCTAGCGCTATTACTACTAGCGCTATTAATAGTAGTAAGGCTAGGCGCTAGTCCTAGCGCCTAGTAGCTAGCTCTTATGCCTTAAGCCTCTTAAAGAGGCTTAGGTCACGCCTAGTTCTTTAGGTGTTACTAATAATAATATACGTTATCCTCTTAAATTAGCTATAAGCTTAATTTTAGCTATGTAATTTAGTGCTAGTAGGGTAAGTTATGAAGCGCCTTGTTAGGTTAACGGATATCGTGGAAAAGTCGTAATAGCTTTAAAATTGCGTGTATAATAATAATTTTTACGTAGTGGGGAGAGACAGGTAGAGGAAAGGACACGTGTTATGCTAATTAGCTATAAATTACTATAGGGGAGGCTGGCTTCGGCGTCCACTAGTTGATAGGAGCTTTATTTTGGTTGATAGCTAGTTAAGCCCTTAGTGATGCGTTACCCTCGTGCCTCGGCTATTTTTTGTATTGTTATGCCTGTACCCTGTTCACGCCTTGTGGTAAGTGAGCAGTGGAGGTGAATCCAGCCGCGAGATAGAACGAAACTAAACTGAGGCTGACAGCGTGATGTACTTACTATACGATGCGCGCGCCCTGCCAATTAGCGCTGCTTATGCATCTGCGAAGCCTGAGACAGGCAGCTATGCTATAAAGAGAGGTACATGCAAAGGGATAGGTTGGATGCAGCTTTGTCAGAATATGATTCATTTGCTGTGTTTATGTGTAAATGCACTCATCCATTCTCCCCTTTCCACAAATATATACGTCGAGTCCCATCTTTCCTGCATTCTCTGCCGTGCAGAGGGCAAAAAAAGCCCTGGATACAAAACCAACATGGCTGAAATGAAGCTTGGAACCTTGCGTCCCTGCGTTTAAAGAAAATGCAATACCCAAAAGCCAGAATCAGAAAAGGAATAGGAGAAACAGAAAGATTATAACGTCTTCCAAAAAAAAAAAAGACCGGTTGGCACCAGTTGCCTTCCATTCTGCCTCGAGGCCCTTGCTTGCTTTGTCACGTTCCGTAGCCAAACCATAAACCCTTGCTACCGTGTTTGAACGCCAATGATGCATGAAATGTACAATTTGAGGTGATGAAGAAAAGAACGTGAGCTGTTTTCGGTCTTTTTTTTTCTTTGTGTGTGTGTTGATAGTGGTGTTGTTTCGTCGAGGTTGACTGCATTTGTTTCATCAATCGAGCAAAGTTCTTCACTCGCTCCTTCTGCCACGATATTCTGCCTCATATGTCTCGCGCTTAATGTCCAGAATCATCTCTTCCATCTTTTCCACCTCGTCGCGGGACAGCGTCGTCGTGCGGAGCTGGGCAAGCCCCTTCCGAAGCGTATTCATGATGGAAGACCCGCTCGTTTGTATGAGGCCCGGCTTGTTGGTCGCTTCAGAAGCCTCCGACGGTGCATCCGGTATCTTGCCGTCCTCTGTCTTTAGCTGGCTGACAGTAGCAGCGGTTGCCTCGGTCACGAGTTGCGACATGATTTCCTCATCCGTGTCTACGCCTTCCTTGGGGGGCTCAGGCACGCTGCTGTTGCGCTTGTTTCTGGCCCTGCTTCGGCTGCGAGTGCGGCGCTTCAGAGGTGATATCTCAGCAGGACCGCGCTGCTGTTTCGCCCTCTTTCGGTTGTTCTTTGATGTAGATTCCTTTTCTTCTGTATGTCTCAGCTCTGGCAGAGATTGTGGCTCTTCCAACTCGTCCTCAGCAGCCGGCATGTTGCTGTCTTGAACAACCGACTCAGGGTCAGACTCAGGCTCGGGCTCAGGTTGTCGCTTTTTGGGCGTGCCGCCAGCGCTGGAGATCTTGGACCGCTTCCGCTTGCGCTTCTTTGACTCGCTGCTCGGATCGTTCTCCGCCTGGTCAGCGGGTGCAGACGGCACAACAGGCGAAGAGGGTATCAAGATACGCAAGTCCTCAGGCGCTGAGCTAGGAGTGGCAATTTCCAAGGTCATGTCCTTGGCTGACTGGGTTGCTGCAGCCTTACCGCGCAATGACTTGCGGATCCGAGATGGCTTGCTGACACCGGTGGCCTCTCCAGACGCGAGCTCTTCTATGGGCTCTGATTCTTGCTGGGCCTGCTTCGATATGGGTTTTTCAGGGCTTATTTCCGTGGCGAGTTGGTGTGCTGACGCAGAAACTGAACTGCGCGACTTCTCCTTTCGAGAGCGGGCTTTCCGGTGGTCTCTGGATTCACGTTTTGCGTCTTCTTCATCTTTGTCCTCAACGTCAATGCTGGATGGAATCACCTTGATTGGCTCATCTTGCACGACACTCCCGCGGTGGCGACTTCTAGTCACCATGCCAACAGCTGGTTGTTGAAGCTCGGACAAAGCATTGGAGTACGGTTGTTCAGCCACTGCGCTACCGGTCTCGTTGACAGCCGGAGATCCAGGCGGCGATGAAAACTCCCAGGTTTCCATGGACTTGTCCGCCCTCGATCGAGACTTGAGCTCTGAGAGTAGAGGACATGGCCGTGGCAGTGGGGGGGACGATGGG
This sequence comes from Beauveria asiatica, assembly GCA_038367545.1. Taxonomy (NCBI): domain Eukaryota; kingdom Fungi; phylum Ascomycota; class Sordariomycetes; order Hypocreales; family Cordycipitaceae; genus Beauveria; species Beauveria asiatica. Next base: position 21,870 of record JAAHCF010000574.1, on the reverse strand, counting down.
GGGTCGTTGAATTCATCAAGTTGGATGACTTGACCACGTCTCGGGGTGGGTGTAGATGTGATGTGCTTACCATACTTTTCTTCCCTTTGCGGTGTGCCCTTCTGCTTCGGATCTGTCTTGGCCTGAGGTGTGCCGGTCTTCTTCTCGTCCCCTGACGCGCTGGCAGACGGGTTCTGCAGTTCGGAATAGAGATTGTTTTCCTCGCGCTGGCGTTCGCGAACTTCTTTTTGTCGTTCAGTAAAATGCTGCGATTCTTCTACAGGAGATGAAGACGCAATGGGGGCAAACGTAATTTGGGAGTCGTCGTGTCGCAGGCGTTTTGGCGTAGCTGACAGTCTCGATCGCTTGAACCTGGTAGATTCGGACACAACTTCAGAACGACGCTTCCTAGAAGAGGTTCTTCGTAGAGAGGGTGTAGAGGAGCCGGCCGTGCTATTCGGCCCTTGCTGTCCGTCTTGGTGAGATGACATTGAGGAGAGAGCAACAAAACTGATGTCATCTCTACCGCGGCCGAATTGGGCGCCGAAACCCCCAGCTTCTGAGCCCGGCAGTGCAATATCCAGCTTGAGGCGCAACGAAGACACAACGGATTTGAGACTGTCCGAGCAATTCACACTATCCTCGTCCTTAACGAGTGTGTTCCATGCATCTGCGGCCGTCTGGACAATATATGTTTGCTTGCTCATGAAAGCCGTTTTCAAGAGCGTCTCGGCATCATCAAATTGAGCCTTGCTCAGCGAGCCGTTGGCAGTAATTATAGCACAAGCCTGATCCCAGAGGTTTTGTACAGCTTCGAGGACGGCTTCACCTCCCTCGAGTCCGAGAAGTGAGTCTCCATCCAGAATCCAAACGCAGATGCCTTGTTGCAGCTTGTTCAGAAGCTTGAGCCCATGAGCAGCACCTGAGCGAGTCAAGAATCCAGTGACAGACTGAAGAAATCGAACGGTATTCTCACCTCGCAAAGCCCCGGCGGAGGATGAGTAGAGCAGGTCGAGGCATTTGTTTCCTAGCTTGTAAAGATGCCCATAAAGATCAGCTGAGTTGCTCTTCGCTGTCGTTAAAGCCGTTCCCCACAATCTGCGCCGAGCAGCCTCCACGGCGTGGGCATCTCGTGGCATATGCGCAACGTCAAAGAGAGCCGACGCGGCCTGAAAAGCGATGTCTGACTGTTGCGGCTGAAGTGGACATGCCTTGGGAAGTACTGAGTCGGTCAGAGCTTTGGCCAACGGTTCGACAACAGCCAAAGCAAGGCCGGCGTCTCCAGTTTGGGACTTCGTGTGTTCGCAAACTTTACTAAACAGCGACTTCCATTGAATTAATGGCAAGTTTGGATGCGACATGAGCCCTCTGTCCAGCATGGAAACAAGTTCACGGTACACTGGACCAAGAGGTTGCTCGCTGCTGGAGACGCTGGAGGTCGGTACATCCGAGGAGACGCTAAGAAGCGGACTCAGGTTCTGCGAGGCAAGTATCCATGGCGCAGATGGAGTGGCTGAGTTTCGAGGAAGCTGTTGCAGTAGTTCTCTGGCGAGTTCGAGGCTAGCTTTGCGAGGTCGGTCTTTGAAGAAGGGCTCGAATATGGCGGAGAAAAATGTGCTGAATGCTTCGTCGTCCTTGACGCCGGGAGGGAGTGAAGAGAACATGTGGAAGAGATGTAAAACCGGAATCCGGGATACACCTTGTGTACTATCAGGTTGATCGTTGCGATGAGATGGCGTCAGGATGGGTTCGAATGAGTTTGACGTCATTGACAGCTTCTTTTCCATGAAAGGCAGTACCCTCAATCCTTGTACGAGGATTGCAACGAGATTGTCCATGGCCCCCAAAAACTTCCCATTGGTTGTCTGATCTGCTCCTGGCACACCTGTTGACCAAATCTTTGCAATGAAGCTGAAAATGCAGGCAATGAACTTGGCAGTGTCATCTGACACCTTGATATCCTTAGCAGAGGCCGAGGCAATTGAGCCAACAAGTACCTGCCAGAGTCGGTATGCCAAGCTCTCTTTATTAGCCAAGTCGAGGAATTTCTTTTCGAGGATTGCGCTCACGGGCCGAAGCACTTTTTCACAGTTCTTTCGTACCCATTTCGAGTCGAGGGGTGGTAGTTCATCGGCCTTGACCGGGGGGAGGTCCATTATACGGTCATGTCTCCAGACTCGGGGCGTCGCATTATCCAGTAAGCCGACAAGGAGATGCGATGCTTGCATGACACTGTCACCTGGAATCTGAGGATTGCCATCAAGACTGATGAGCAAGTTCATGATCGGATGTATAGTCAAATTCCATACGATATCGGCGGGATATTTGTCGTTTCCTGGAGCAAGGGCGTAGTAATATAGATTGCAAATTCCACCTAGAACAATGCGTTTTAACTTGGTGGCTTCTTCAAGCTGCCTTAAGAGGGATTTTCGTCGAAGTTGACTAGAGAGTGGCTGGCAAAGCGTTCCAAGCACTTTGGGGGAGACTTTGCTGTCAGTAAGAGACAGATAGATGTACCTGTTCCAGGCGAAGTTGGCCTCCTGTTTCGTTAAGCTATCCGGCATGTTGAATGCCGACTGCACGAGGGTCAACCATGGAGCGTAGTATTGCCATTTCTCGAGAGGACATTTGAGAAACAAGTTGACGACACTCCATATTTGTGGGACAGCGGATGATGTTTGTCTGTCCTTGATCATCTCCTCCAGTCTTGAGATGTAGAATTGAATGTACGCTTCACCTTCGCTATTCGCTTGCAGGATCTCGGTCGCTCTTCGCATCAACGGTTTGTCGGATCGTAAGCTGAAACCAGCTTCAGTGCCAAGACTAATTGCCTGTGATCTAATGTCTTTGACATTACTGAGCATGTCTGTAAACATGTCTTGTAGCCAGTCAGAGTATAGACTCATATATTTTGGCGCTTGTTTGATGAGACGCTTGTAAATGTGAATTCTGCTCATGATGATGCTCTTCCCAGTAAGGTGGTTTTCAATCTTGTGTAATGAGGTGATCAGACGTCCAACACGGTCAGAGGTCATGACTTTTGGTGGGAAGTTTTGGAAGGCAACCACCTGCATCAAATGACGAATGACGTCCTTTTTCGGTGTTGAAGCGTCTTCGAAGCTACGAATAGCGTGGTCGATGATGAATATTCCAAAGTCCGAAGTCAGTGTCGAGGCGATGGCGGGGAAGTGTAGGAAGGTGGCGACGAGACCTAGGGCGTGGTTGATGAGCGAAGTATCGGGTGTGCCGTTGCCATTCTTGGCCGTAATATCGCGCTGGATAAACTGCATAAACAAGCTCATCTTGTCCTGGAGAGCAACACGATCGGGCAAGTTGTTGGATGCTTTGAGTGCACGTGTAAGCATCATGTACGCATCAAGCTTCGAGTCACGGTCGGAGCCGGCAAGCTGCTTGATTGTCGAGTCCAGCATATCGATGATATTGACTTGAAGCACGTCTCCAATGGCCTCTCCGTTTAAAGAATTGGCAAATGGGCTAGGAGAAGGGGACGGCTTGAGAATGCCCTTGATGGGCCTTGACGCCGACGACGGTGTCGTGGAAGCCGTTGGCGAAGGCTTGGCCAGCTTGGACCCTTCTGTGGGTTGGGCAGGTTCCTTGTACTCTGTGTGGGCAGACCACTCAACCTTTTTCCTCGTCCGACCAGAGCCAGTGTTGTGTTCGCTTATAGTCGACGATGCGGAGCCGGCATTCGGGGGTGTCTGGAGGCTTAGTCGAGGGTCGAAGGGCGCAGGTCTGGTCGAAGATGCCGACCCGTTGGCTGCCTGGCGAGAGCGGTTCGTTTCGCGGGGAGGTGTAGGGGGTTGAGCTGATAGCGAGGTGAAGTGAGTTGCCGCGGCCGTAGCGACTGAAGATGCCATGACTGCCAGGCAGCATAGGCGTTCTAGACAGCGAGAGGGCCAGGAGTGTCACAGGCGGGTGACGGGCATCTGGCGGCGTCTAGAGTACCTGCAACTTGGGAAGCGAAAAGTGAAGGGTGGTGGGAAGAGTAAAGCCAATGGACGCTTGAAAATGCGAAGAAGCGTCTGAATTGAGGTCGAGGGCAAATCCGAAACACGATATCAGCTATAAGCTGTGTCTTGGTACTGGGGTACGGTAAGATGGAATTTCTCCCTCTGGAGTCGGAAACCCATTAAACGCGGTCACGGTTCACGTTGGACGCGTGTGGCGGAGAGCTCTAATTGGGTCTAGCGCGGCGCGGTGGCAGGCACCTACCCCCAACTTTTAGGCAGGTGGCAGGCAGGCTGATGGCGGGCAGGGGAGCGCTGGGAAAGGCATTCTGGTGGTTTTTGGTGGACATGGCGGCCACTGGCCCGTGCTACAGCGGCGGTACCTACAGTGTGTGTAGGTAGCTGCGCCACATGACCTTGCTGCCTGTGGCTGAGACATGAGTAGAGGTAGTTTGCCTGCAACATGGCAGCACGGCAGCACGGCAACACGGGTGCCAGAGCCTTTACCTTTACTAATTACATTGCTAACACAGCAGCTCTGTAGGTTAGTACAGTGTAATCCGTAGGTACAGCCTACTGGGCCACTGTACTTGTCTGCTTACCTATGTACCTACCTAAGCAACTTCTATGTAGTGGGAGGTACCGAGGAGCCACGGGTTGCAACGGTGCCCTAAAAAATAACTAAATAGTCCGTTCAAGAAATTAGAATTGTCATTAGCGCTTCCAGCTGAGCTTTCCTAAACTACCCAAATTGACATCTCCATGCGAGTACGTGCTGGGTGTTAGATACGTCAGTGCGCCCCTCTATCAAAATCGCTAGGTGGGGTTATGGCCAGATACCTTCTCAACCTCTAAACTTCCCTTGCTGATTATTTATTAATTGCTCAACAAACTTGGCTTAAGGCATATCCGTCCCTATTGAAACAGCTGCATTGGAACTGTCTCAGCAGACAGCATTCTCGGGGCGCATCTACATACGCAACACGCACGTCAAACCCCCTGCCCGACGCCTGCATACGCACATCTGCGCTGCATCTCTAGCGCCGGTCACACCGTCAGCCCGTAGGCTCTGCGCCGACCGCCCCTCGCTGGATATATAGACACAGGGCTGTCGCATCTCCTCAACCATTTTTGTTGCCGATTTTGCCACTGTCTTTCCGCAGAGGCGCAGCAGCATGCCGGCGCAAGCTCTCGGTGCGGCCACGGGCTCCGGCAAGTTCTCTTTTCCTTCCTTCCAGCAGCGCCTGACCAACTCCAGGCTAGGCTAATATTGTTCCATACAGCAAAGCTCGACGCCGTGACCAAACTCGTTGGCAAGCTGACCAAGGATATGGGAAGCCTCTCCATGGCCCCAAAAGGTCGGCGTGGTACCAGTCAGACCCCACCCCCAGAATGGCATCTGACAACCTACAGACCGGAATCATGCCCTCGAGGAACTAAAGATTTATGGCCGCGACCCCCGCAACGCAGATCCCATCTTTACGAAAGAGGTCAGAGTGTTCTGCGCCAGTAGAGAAGAAACGCAACTAACATAGCAATACGCTGCGTTGCGCAGGGCATATCCATGTTACTCACATTCGCCTTCAATGACAAGGCGCCAAGCGAAACCTCGCGCGGCGCGCTCAGAGTTCTTGCCAATTCAATGGTGCTCAAACCCGAAACCAGGCAAATGTTTGTCAACAGCGGATATGCAACCAAAGCATGCAAACGACTCAACACCGAGAGTTGGGACGATGAGTTCCTCCTTTCACGCATCCTCTTTCTCTCAACATACAGCGACGACAAAATCAAACTATCTCCCTTGATCAAAGAGCACGGCCTTGCTACCAGTATCAATTCGAATATTGGCCGACATGCGAAGCTGAAAACGGCAAGTAGCCTGGCTGCTGCTGGGCTAATGGAGGAGATGGCCCTGCCTGAGACGCTCAAGCTTCTTTACAATGTCACTTACTTCTGCCCAGAGGAAGCCCCAGCATTCGAGCATTCGGTGCCGCACATTGTTTCTATACTTTGCGACCGTAAATTGCCGAGCTCAAAGGTGTTGGATCCGCCATTTGGTCCCCTCGTCAATTCCCTACTCTACTTGGACCTGGCGGTAAAGACATCCCAGTCAGCCTTGTTTCCCAGCGGCAAGGAGACCAAATTGGGCTCCAAGTTGATCGAAATTCTAGACAGGGCGATGAAAGAATACCCCAGCCAAGACTTAGATGCTACTGTTACTCCAGTAGTCAAATTCCTACTAGAGGTTTACAACCTCGGCTCAGAGTTTGTTCAGAAGAAGCTTCGCGATGGTCTGTTGCCATCTTCAGAGGATCGTGAAAGCGTGCTGGGCAAAGGCTCATCGCTATCAGCCCGTCTCCTCAAGACCTCTACAGATCCCTTGGCTCCCAACCTCGGCCCCGTCATCTCACACCTTTTCTTCCTCATGTCGGACAATGATGCCTCCAAGTTTGTGGAGAATGTTGGCTACGGATACGCTTCTGGATATCTCTTTCGGAACAATGTGCCCATACCTGCATCTGCAAAGGCTACGTTCGATGCCACAGACGAAACTGGCAGCCAGCGGCCGGTGAACCCCATCACTGGCCAGTTCATTGATAGGGAAGAGCCCGACGATCTGCCTCCAATGACAGAGGAGGAAAAAGAGCGTGAGGCCGAGCGTCTCTTTGTCCTGTTTGAGAGGTACGTGTGGCGTATTTGCTGGCCATCAGTCGCATAAACTGACCTTGTCTTGTTGCAGACTCAAGCAAAACGGTGTCCTCAGCGTACAGAATCCTGTGGAGCAGGCTGTACGGGAGGGAAAATATCGTGAACTCAGAGACGATGAAGTAGAGGAACTCGACTGAACGATCCACATAGCGTCATGCTGAAGAACAAACAACACACAATCCGAATTGGTAATTATAGCTTTATTAGGGATTTACATATTATTTATAGCGACTTGGTACATTCAAGCTATTCAAATGCCTCAGAGCATACGAGTTAATTCACATTTGTACAGCTACCTTTATGAACTACCTAGGTAGTTTTACTAATTAACCACCTAGGTGCTACCCGCGTGGTCCCGTTTGTGGGTGTCGCGCGCGATTGGCTGCGCGCTATGGCAGCGCGCCCCCATTCCAAACAACACGCCTGCTTCACCTTCCTGCATCTACAGCGGCGCCGAGAATACAACTCGATCTTATCGAAGCTTCCTAATCAGCCGTGAGCACTTTTTTTCCTCCTCAGCGACTTATCAAGATGTCTGCTATGGTATTCCGCCTTCCATTTCTCGGCGCAAACGGTGTCGAGGAAGACGACGTTGAGGATGATGCGCTGGAGAGCCCACGGTATGCTCAAAGTCTCAATTGCTCTGCAACATGAAATCTGATACTCCTGCAGAGACGATGCTGGTTTCTTTCATATTCCTCGTGAACAGCCAATAGAAACAGCGCAAATTGGCGAAGAGACTGTTGCGCGCGCAAAGCGACGCAGCAGCAAACATGAACCCGTCCAGCCCACACCTGAGAAGAAGCTATCGCAATCTCAGTCAGCTACGGGAAGCGAGGAGGAAAGTGCTGAAAAAACTACGCCTCCGACCAGAGGATCTGCTAGGAAGCGCCAGCGAACTGGAATTTCGGACTCACACCCTGAAAACGAGCCTCGTTCGGCGGTCAAGAAGCGCAGAGGTGGCAGGAAGGCGCAGGTGAAAAATGACATTAAAAGCCCCGACAGGGACGCGGATCAGGATGGGGAGGAAGAGGGTGGTGAGGATTGGGAAGTGGAAAAGATTGTCGACGCGCGCATCGAGGCCGAAACCTACGTCCATTGGTACCGAGTGAAGTGGAAAGGCTGGTCTGCCAAGCACAACACTTGGGAGCCAAAGAAGAACCTAGCCAGCTGCCAGGACCTCATCGAAGAGTTTGAAGCCCTCCAGGAAAAGGAAGCCAGATCGGCTAAGAAGCAAAATGGGAACAAGTGAACAGTATGCTTGGGAGAATGCCGAGAGACCAAGTTATTTGGTTATATTAAAAGAAACAACACTGGAAACGGTCTTGCTTGGACGCCGCGAGGAAATCGAGAAGAGGATTGCTATGGACGCCTTTTGTTTTATATATCTAATCGCAGGTTCTCCGCGATTTATGCGAGATGATTATACAGTTACGATTCTTCCCTAGTTCAAGTTTTGCACCAAGGTCACCATGCCGAGCACGCTTGAGATGAGGCACAGGCAACTGCGCGTGAGATTGAGCAGGTTCCAGCGCTGGAGCAGCTCGTGCAGATTCCACGCCTTTGCCTCGTCACGGCCCTCGGCCATTTTGTGCAGGCAGATGTTTGTGTAGCGCATGACAACAAGGGTAAACGGTACGATGGAGACGACGAAGCCACCGGCGGCGGCGTACCCGGCCCAGACGCCCCCGGCGCGGCGCGCGTCGTAGGCAGCGTAGCCGTAGGCCAGCAGCACGCCGGCCGCGACCTTGGGCATCAGGTTGGCGCCCCGGCGGAACAGCTCCCGCCACGAGCGCGCCGTCGTCTCGGGCACGTCGATGGCAGCGGCAACGCCCATGAAGCTAGCCGAGGCAATCGCGCCTGCGAAAGCAGCAACGTTAGAATAACAGGGACCATGGCGAGTTGAGGGTTTGGAGACGTACCAGAGGCCCAGGCAGAGCCTACGATGCCGGTGGCGACGGCGATGAGCGATGGTCCGGTGAGATGCATCTTTTCGGTCGGTTACTGAACAGTAGCCGAGACTTCGGAGGTTGAGCTAGGCTATAGGGTATGGAGCGCAACGGGAGAAGGCTTCGTTGCTTCTGCTCCGGTGTGGCGGAGGATTGGAAGAGTTTATTTGTGCGTGGTGAGGTTAATTGGTGCGCTTTGATAGGGGCTTTAAATGATAAGTGGTATTTGAATTGGTAAAGTTGGCTTTTGCGAGATGGCCTGCATCGAAGTTCTTCTGTGCCGTCATAACTGGAGACTTTGCTCCAATGGGTAAGCTAGCACGACCTCACCCACTGCATCGAAAAGGTGGCCTGTCATGAACACCTGACGCCAGTCTGTTCTCGCATCCAACTATCGGACTCTGGAAATGACAAATCGACGACGAAAACGATGCCAGCAAATATCATCATAACTAAAACTCCACACTATTCCATTCTATTGCGGTCTCTCAAGAGACCATGCAAAACACAACGGCAGCAACGGCGGATTCTCCGTGTCGATCCACTTCTTGACCAGCTTGAAGCCCGACTTGCGCAGCACATTCTGGCTCGCCACATTCGAATCCAGCGTAATAGCCACAATCTGCTCCGTAACCGTCACCGTCACCTCATCCGCTCCCTCGACCGCATTCGCCGGCCGCGGCACCGTGCTCGTGTCCACGGCCAGCGCCGTCTCCTCGCGCGGCAGCGACCAATACACCTCGAGGAAGCCCGCGACCGCCTCGGTCGCGTAGCCCTTGGCCCAGGCCTCTCTGCGCAGCATGTAGCCGAGCGCGGGCCAGCCGAGCTCGTCAGTCCGCAGATGCGAGCCGACGGAGCCGACGAGCGCGCCCGTCGCGCGCTCCACCACGGCCAGCACGTAGACGTCGTCGCCGCGCGGCGACAGAAACGTGTCGAGCTTGGTCTGCGTCTCGGCGGGGGATGCGTCGGGACGGCCCTGCGACGTGTAAATCATGACTTCGGGCTGCGTGCGGATCTCGTGGAAGCTGGCGAGGTCGGCGGCGGTAAAGGGTCGGAGCACGAGCCGCGTCGTCTCGTGAGCGGGCCGCTCGGCGACGCGGAGGTAGGGGGCTGTCTGGGTCGTCTTGACATTGACCAGGTCAATGACTGTTTGATCCATGGTATTTGCCATTCTTTATCCTACCAAGCCCTGTGGCTGAGTATACTTGTGGCTGCTTGGTGTGGGATGTCTCGTAAAATGCAAGGTCCGGGTGCCCAGTATACAATGAAACTACTGACTTCCAGAAAGATTGGAAAGACTGCGCTTCCCAAAGGGCGTGAAACTAAATGACTCACAAGCCGTATTCATCAGCTCAATAGGTTCTGCCCCACTACGGCTGTCAACATAGCGTCTGATTACGACTTATCGAGGGCTACGAATAATGAGTTCCGACATCATTGGTGACAATGGGCTAGAGGGAAGAACCGGTCTGCCCAACTGATGCCCTCACCAGGCTTCACCTCACAAGCACGACGAGCTTGGAACGTAATTGTAACATGTTTTTAGAAATTTTGGTTCATTCCGATGCCCGTATTATCGAGCAAATGCAGTTGATATTCTTTTTCATCCGTAGTAAACACCTGCAAAAACCTGCCAAAACCCACTCCAAGCCAAAAACACTCTAAGCAAAAGTGGAAGGTCGGCTCGCGCTGAAAATCTTGGTGCCAGCAGTCTTGGAGACACGGTGGGGGAGAGGGAAGCTGAGGCCCTTCTGGAGGAGCTGCTTGATGTAAGGGCGCTTGACATCGTCGGCCTTCTCGATCTCGACGACACGGAGGATCTGTTACGACATTGTTAGTATCGTGGTTCTTGTCCGCAGCGCCTGGCGAGCGCATTCTTATCGGAGCAAAAAACGTACGTGGATGGACCTGAAGCGGGCGCGGTGGCGGGCGGCCATGTCAGAGTACAGAGCCTCGACGGCGTCGGTGCGGCTCATCTCGCGGTACTCCTTGTACATGTTGTGGGTGCCGGAGCGCGAGTCGTAGCGGAGCCAGACGCCAAAGTTCTTGACCTTCTGGGGGTGCTTCTCGGCAATGGCCTTGACCGAGACAATCTCGCCCGTCGCCTTCTTGACCTTGCGGAGACCACGCAGGAAGTACCAGAAACGGGACTTGGCGACGGTGGTGTTGGGGGCGAAGATGGTCATGCGGTACATGGCCGGGGTAGGGTTGGCCTCGGTGGGCAGATGGCGGCCAATGACCTCGTATTCCTGAAGACGACCTGGAAACGGTGGTTAGTGTTGACGATTCGTGAGCGCGGAGGGTGTTGGCGAGCGGCTTGGTTCGACGATTGCGCGGTGTACTTGGCTGAGGGCATGGCGTATTGATATTATGTTGTCGTCGTGTAGGTCGCATGTCGGAAATTTGTCCGTTTGTTGGCGGGCAACACTGCACATTTTCGTCACAATTTGGGGACAATAACAGTGGCAAGAATTCCGTGAAACAAGACCGCCTTTTCTACTTCGAGAGAGTCGTTCACGGCCCAATTTGCCGACTCAAGGTCGTTCGTCGCAAATTTGACAGATATGCCCGGCATCGTACAATCGCGCAATTCGAAAAACCAAACAAGCCGTGGAGGAGTTCAGTGCTTACCCATCTGCAATAGCTGTTAGAAATACCGTGACGAGGCGTGGATTATTCGGGGGCTCCCTTACATTGACGGTGGTTACCTTCGACGATGGCTGAGCTTTGAAGATGTTCAGAGTCGGGAGGGCTCGTAGTGATAATTTTTGTGTGCGGAGAGTGGGGAGGGCTGGCCGCATCTCTAACCGTGCAGGGCTTTGTCGTCGCTGACGATTGGCTACTTGAGTTGGCGGTGCCCCACTAAAGTAGAATCGCAGTAGCAAAATTCCAGGTCACGTGCAGCAACTGCGAAAAATGGCGAGACCCAGAAAAAATCGGATCGCTTGGTCTGTGGATTCCAAGGTACGTACCGAACAAGGCGTATCGGTTCAGGTATTTACTTACAACGAGCAGCGATCCACCACCCCTCCAAACAGACAACGTCTGACGGCATCTCAATAGCATCAGCTGCCGCATGCTGTGATGAACTGGGACTTTATTAAAATCAACCGATTGGAAGCGTTGCTGCGGTGACACCGGATGTGACCATATCGTCTCCTAGACATACAGCCGCAACCATGAATGAGCAGTTTGAGGAGTTTGCTCAAGCTCACTCCCTCCGACATGGCTACATTCTAGCTCAAACATTGTCGCCGGTGCCGCCGCCCGGGCAGCCCAACAAGCTTCGGCAAATATTACAAAGCACAAACTCTCACAGCATCAAAGGCGACTTGAAACATTTCATCAAGAATAAGACGGCTCGAAAAGTCAAGCTTGACCACGATGAGATTAACGGCTGGGTTGAGGTCTACGCTGCTTACTGGAAGGCTGCCGGTGAGATTGTTGCCGGTGAGGAGGGAAAAGTGAGACGCCAGAAGCATCTTTCTTGGAAGCGCTGAATTAATCAATCATACTAGTCATCATGGACCAAGGTGTACGAGGCATGGAAAGACTTGACGTCCATGCTCATCCGCGGGTACAACAATCACGGCTTCGAAGCATGGACCATCCCGACGCTCTACATGGTCGGCAAGTACTTACGACTCTTTGCCATCAAGTCGGATGCAGAACGCAGCAAGCAATCCGAAGTAGTGCCGACGGGATCAGCCGCCCTCATGCAGGACGACTTTGACCCCGAAGCAGATGAACAGGCTCAGCTGCGCGACTGCGAGCAGCACTTGAAGAGAATATTCACCCTTTGTCTCAATGATAGGTGCGAGAAATCGCCTGCTGGAATTTTCTCCCATACTGACTCGAATCTAGGGCTCCATTGGAAGAATCAAGAAAGTGGGGGATATACTACATCATCAACTTGCTGTTCAAGACATATTTCAAACTCAACTCTGCCTCACTGTCGAGAACAATTCTCAAGACGCTCGCAGTGTATAATCAAAAGGGAGACATGCCGCCTTTAGAATCGTTCCCCAAGTCGCAGCGGGTCACTTTCAAATACTACGAGGGCGTGCTCTTCTTCCTCGAAGAAAACTACACAGAGGTGAGTCTGTCACACTGGCGCTGGAGGTCGTGCTAACAGTAGGCAGGCCGAAAAGTACCTTGTTGAAGCTTGGGATCTTTGCCAGAAAGATGCCAAAACAAACTCTGAGTAAGTCTTGCAAGTTGCATGGCAGACCGCCGACTGACTGACTGTTCCAGGCGCATCCTCACATATCTCATCCCTTGTCGGCTCCTAACTAGCCATGTACTCCCTACCAAGAAGCTCTTGGAGCCGTACCCTCGCTTACAGGAGCTGTTCTTACCCCTAGCCAAATGCATTCGGAGCGGCGACTTGCGCAACTTTGACATTGCGCTCCAGAGCGGAGAAGATCAGTTCGTCAAACGTCGCATATACCTCACCCTCGAACGCGGTCGCGACATTGCGCTGCGTAATCTGCTTCGCAAGGTATTTATAGCGGGCGGATTTGACGAACCCAAAGAAGGCGAAACGACCCGCTTCCGTCGCACGCGCGTTCCTGTCGCAGAATTTCAGACTGCCATTAGTATGGGCAGCGGTGGCGACAGCATCGATACGGATGAAGTCGAATGCTTACTGGCTAATATGATATACAAGGTGAGTTTGACTATTGAAACCAACATCGTAAGGTCATGATTTAAAAGGCTCCACGTGCTTTCCGGTGGTGTCTCGCCACAATACGTGCATGGCGGAGGGGCAGCCACGTCAGAGGGCGGCTACTGCGCCTAACGACGCCCAAGGCCAGCACATGCGCACCACGTCACAGCGTCAGCACGCCATTGCCTCCTCTTCTCACAAGCCCCTGATATGAGTCACCTGCTGATGCTGTTTCTTACCAGGACCTGATGAAGGGCTACATTGCGCGGGAGCGCGGCATCGTGGTACTATCGAAGAAGGGCGCCTTCCCGGGAACAGGGTTGTAGGCTGATAAAGTTTCACAAAGCGGAAGGTGCTTGTTTGCACTAGGGTTATGGATGCAGTTTCATGTTCCTTGCTATGCTCGGTGCATTGGGCTGGCGGGCCTTTTGCAGCGTGAACTTTTTGCATGGTGGCCGAGGTTGCTGCCTCACGGTCCGGGTCATAACAGCTCTTCAGAGCTACAGATGGGGGCATGCCTTTCACGCAGATTTTCACATTCTAATCAACGAGAATACGTCGAAAGCTTCTCTGGCTGTGACTCCTACACGCCACTTACCGATAACCGAGGCGGCCTCTTGACCCATCCCACACCCTCTCTTGCCTATGTACTTGCACAATTGTGCTTTTAATAGTTCTTCGCTTATTTCGAAATTGTAGAAATTATTTGAACTATGATTTTCTGTAATAAATGACGCCTCGAGTAGTGTCGCGAATATGATGCAGAGAATGATACCGAGCTGGCCGTCATTCCGCGCAGTCGTTCTGTAGATGAAAAAAAAAAAAATACAAAGGAAATCTAGTAATAACACCAAACCGAGACTCTTTCCGTTTTCCGTTCTGGCTGCTTTCCGCAAGCAAGTCTCTTGAAATACAAATACATCTCCGTTCAGAGAAAGTTGACAATTTTTTCGTGGTTTTTTTTTTCTCTTCTTTCCGAACCTTGTCCGTGTGTGTACGTGGCTGGAAATTGGTGTTGCTTGTCGCATCTTCCAACATGCAAGACATTTGCAGCGTACAATTTGGGCCTGCACTGTGAGGCGGAATATGAAAAGACAGATCGAGGGGGGGGGGAGTAGTGTGGTGGACAGATGAAGGTAGTTGTACATGGGTAGTGATGAGAATGACGGCAAATAAAATGTGAACAATTTTGACAACAAGGAGAGTCCAACAAGAAGAAAAAACGCCAGTGTGAGATCAAAACGCCAAGTAGCCATGTAATAAATCGTTTGTGCACAATCTTTGTTGGCCAAGCCACAAGGCAAGGCGAGGAGGTTGTGGAATAGACATGCATGGTGAGGGAAGCATTAAGAGAAAAAACGATTCGACTTGGGTGTACCCCTGTTTCGGGAATGTTAGCGTCTTTGATCGTAGTTTTGGCAGAAAGTACTCACTGTCCGGATGCAATGTCATCAACATGGTTGCAGAGAGCGACAAAGAGATCAAAGAAGAGAGGCGTGCCGCCATTGTGCATCTCCAGCTGCATGGTTCCGCTGCGCTTGAATGTGTTGCGGGAGCGAATGATGAGTGCAAGATAGTGAGCCCGCAGCTTCGAGTCCGTGTCGGGCGTGTTGGCGTAGGCATAGCGTGCCGATGTCAAGATGGTGCTGCACTGGATGCCAGACTCTGCAGCACCGTGTCAGAAGCAAGTTGCTGCACGGGCGTGAGGGGGCGAGAGAGAAGCGTTGAGCGACTTACGAAGGCCCTGCTTGCGGAGGGCAATCTTCTTGAGCTCGGCGAGCCCGTAGCGCTCCGCCGCGCAGTAAATCACGGTATCCTTGAGCAGGTCGCCGTCAAAGCTGCGGTGGTAGACGGTGCTCTCGACGCGCGCGCGCTCCTCGTCGGCCGTCGTCGGGGCCTCGAGCTCCCACGAGTCGCGGCGCTTGTTGTGCGCGAGGCGCGGAAAGTAGTCGCCCTTGTAGAGGTACTCGAGGACGGAGCTGAAAATCTCGGGCTCCTCGTCGGGCAGCGCGATACGCCTGGCCGCCGGGTCCGTGGAGGCGGCGCGCAGCGTCTGCGCGAAGAAGGGGCTCGCGCGGAGCACGTCCTCGTGCGCGGCAAAGAGGCGCTGCTCAGCGCCGACGACGAGAGTGACAACGCTAGAGCCGATACCACTGTGTGTGTGTGTGTGAGTGAGATGAAGGAGGAAGAATGATGCGGGCTGCCACAAGTTGTGGGACTTACTTGCTCATGGCGGTATCTTCGGTTCCGGTTGACGACGCCGTGGCTGGGCGGCGGTGGTGCCGAGACGACTCATGGCGCTTCTTGGAGACGCCGCTGCTCTCGCGAAAGGAAGCGCTCGACTTGGAGACTTTGTGGCCCTTGGAGAAGCTCCTGGTTGTGGATTCGGCACGTCTGGAGGAGAACATAGTTGGGTCTCTGAGATGCTGAAGGATGAAAAGGAAGAAGAATTGTGTGTTTTGAGGAGGTAGAAACCAGAGGCTTATGTATTGTTGCGTAATGATGACCAGTCAGGCAGCAAAGATGTGAAGCACCGGCCTGAAGAAGTGAGGATATGTTCACGGTGGTGGTGTAAATTGTGTATAGTTGCCGAGGTTTAATTTGTTTTCCGACCGTAATGCCTTTTTTTTCCCTGGCCGTTTTCCCTGATGCCGCCAGAACTTACCGTTTCAGAAACACTAGAGACGCTACAATACAACAAGAAAGATGGGGGGCGACCAGGAACGAAAGCAGCAGATGTACGAGCGGGCGGCCAGGCATTTATAATCCTCCTGCGCTCTGCCCCCTCAAAGATACGCACGCAGTGTGTGTGGGCTGCCTACTTTCCGGCGACACCCCCCTGTAGTGAAAAGAAAAAGAAACGGCAAGCAATCAAGGAAGCCAACGAAAAAAAAGTGGTGATGGCATCGGCTGAGCATCGCGCCCCGACCGCGTTGAGTGGTTCTCGCTGTGACCCGATACTGACACGCTATCACGTGCAGCCATTTTACAAGGATGGGCTGCCAGGGAAGGCATGAGGTTGGAATAGCCTAGCAGGGGGACAAATAGTAGGGGAGGATCAGTCGAGTCATCCATCCTAGAAAAAAAAAAGCAAAAAATAAGGGGGAATTGGGGGGAACTTTGCCTTTGCACTAAATATGTTGGGAATAGTAATTAGAGAAATGCAAGTAAAAAGCAGCGTCGTTGCCTTGTCGTCGCCCTTGTGCCCACCCCCGTATGCAGCCAAGAAGCGACGTGCATAACACAAGGTACACTACCCATCTTATTGGGTACCGCTGGGTGTCGCAGGGCTTTACGAATCGGCGGACAAGGACGCATACGCATGCTGCACGAGATAAATCCCATCATCCTGCACATTTGCTCCCAAACCATGGGCACACTTTTATGACGCGCTGGCTGTTGCGCGGCGCTGCGTGGTTGGCTGCCTGCAATCACGGCTTGCTGGTGTATTACCCACCCCGAGTTGCTTGCCCGACTACGGAGTAGTTAATACAAAGACGACAGCGGGCGGCGGCGCAACAACTACCTAGTTACCACCCCTGTTCAAGGACGCCCCTAATTAGTAAAGCTTCTTTTCACGCATTATTTCGTGGATGTGTGGAGTCCTTGGCAGCGTTTGTTGAAGCCGTGGATAGAGCATGCAGTGTGGGCCACAACAGCCAGTAAGGTGCTGTGGCGCCAGTCACCAATGATGAATCGAGAAGGGTAAAAGGTACCCACTTTTACCCCTTTTCCACGCACAAAACCAGGTACCTTTTCCCATAGTTTTTTTCTTCTCTTTAGACATCTATGACAATAGAATACGTTGCCTAAAGCCTTGTGCCTACCGGTTCCTCATCATCTGCGCCTCTGATCAGCTGACTCACCATTCGTAAGCTCAGAGACCCAATTGCTGAGATGTTCCGCCTTTGGTTCGAGACATTCATTGGTGGCTGTTCCCTGCGAGTGCAAGACGTCGTCTTCGAGAATCACTAGCACAGGCTCTTTATACACACCATCTATTCAATTCACGAACATATATGCGTATATACATTCAGATATATTATTCTGAGCCAAGCTCCATTACTCTGTAGAAAGGCGAATGTAGGCGAACAGGCTGTCGCTTACCTAATCAAAAGTCGACCTCGCCGTCACCGCCAAAATTTTCAGTGATTCTGCCGCTAGACTTGCCTCTAAATCGGCGTCCAACCACATCGCATTCTCTGCACAGAAGCCCTTCACTCGGCGAATCACACAGTATACAAAATGTCGTCCATGCGAAATGCTGTCGATCGGCGCGTCCATCGCGAGCGCGCGCAGCCTCTGGAGCGACGTCGCCTGGGTCTTCTCGAGAAACACAAGGTCGGTAGAGCTTTTACCGTCAAACACTGTCGGGCCTGCCTTTTTATTGACTGTGAATCGCCCGCAAATAGGATTACTCCAAGCGAGCCAAGGACTACAACAAGAAAAAAGCTCAGCTCAAGTCGCTGCGCGTCAAGGCCGCCGAGCGCAACGAGGATGAATTCTACTTTGGCATGATGTCCCGCAAGGGCCCCGGCTCCCGCATCAAGGACGGGAAGAGTTGGACCGGCACGGTTCAGGGCGACCGCGGAAACAAGGTCCTTGACATGGAAACGGCGAGGCTGCTCAAGACGCAGGACATGGGCTACATTCGCACCATGAAGCAGGTTATTACGAAGGAGATTGCCAAGCTTGAGGAGCAGGTGGTCATGACGAGAGGCATGGATCGCCTGGGCGAGGACGAAGACGACGAGGGCGACGGTTTCAATGGCTTCGACAGCGACGACGACGAACCTGTGCGTAAGCCGTCAAAACCCAAGGCTGCGCGGAAGATTCTGTTCTTTGACGACGAGAATGCACAGGAGGACGCTATGGAAGAGCATCTGGAACTTGAAGAGCGAGAAGCCGAAAAAGAGGACAACGAGGGCGGCGAGGAAGACAATGCCCAGGACACGGAGCGAGAAAGGTCGCTGCGGAGACTGAGACGGCAGCTGGAGAATGCGCGCAAAAAGGCCAAGGTTCTGACGGACGCCGAGGAGGCCCTCGAGGAGCAGCGCGCAAAGATGGCCAAGACGGCGACGTCGGGCGGCACGACGAGGCGTGGCAAGAAGATTATGGTGCGCGCGCGTAAGAGGTAGACTGCGCTATCGGTGGGTTTGAGTATTTTCCGGGATTACTACAAAAGCATGCTGAGCGGCGTTTAGGGCAAATTTCACATAGGAATAATGAAAGAAAAAATGATGTCTCTTCGAACAAGACGCAAAAGCCTCCAGAGTGCAGAGCAGAAAAAAAAAATTGCTGTCAAAAGGATATGGCCAAATTGATCCCGGGCGCCCTGCCTAACAAAGTAAATACCAAAACATCGTTTCATCATGAAGTCATTCCTTGTCGCGCTCTAATACTTTGACCGCACACACCGAAATAGCACTCGAAAGATGGCCGTCAATATCCAAATAATGCACTTGAAGGTGCCCTTCGCGACTTTGATGCCGGCGCGCACGAGAAACGGCAACTTGTCCTCCTTTTCCTTGCTCTTTTTTCTTTTGCTCCTGGTTCGGACGCGCGTGCGGCTCTTGGTCAGGCTCCCGTCCTGACTCTCCAGATCCATCTCAAACTGCTCCATGGGCGTTTGCTTCTTCTTCATCTTGTCTTGCCCGCGGATGATGCTCAGGCGGCTGAAGCGGCCGCTGCCCCGACGAGCGTCGCCGCCGCGCGCCGCCGTTGCTGCCGGCTCCGCGGGCGCGGGCGGCGGCTCAAACGTCCCCATGCCGCCGCCACCACCACCACCACCACCACCACCGAACGCGAGCGAGGCGCAGCCGTAGCCGCTGGCGCCGCCGCGCTCGTCGGCAGCGGCGACGAGGAGCAGTGCGGTCACGGCGACGTCGATGATGTAGTAGGCCTCAATGTGGGAGGCGACAGAGGTATCGACCTCGAGCCAGCCGCCGCCGGTGCCGTCGCGCGTCAGCTTGGCGAGGTGCCGCGGGGACTCGTGGTGCTCGAGCGTGTACTCGACGCGCGACCAGGCCGGGCAGCGCTCGACGGTGACGCAAAAGGGCGCGGCGAGCGCGGGATGCACGAGGTAGTTGCTGGCGCTGTCCTCGTCCCAGACGAGGCGCGCGCATTCCCGCTCGGCCATGGCCACGAGGCTGGGCTCGTCGGCGCGCTCGACGGCCATCTTGGTGGCCGGGTCGGGCATGAGAAGCGCGACGAGGCCGTCGTTGGGCGGGTGCCTGCGCGACTCTTCCTCCAGCGTGGTGCGCAGGACCTGCTGCCAGTGCTTGGACTCGGACCTGGCGCCGCTGGCTCCGGCAGCAGCAGCAGCCGCCGCCGCCGCCGCGGCGTCGTCTATGCTCGGGCTCGAGGTCGAGGTCGAGGTCGAGGTCGAGGTTGACGACTCTGTCCGCGGGAGCTTGTACGTCTTGCCGGGGTCGTGCCGGGACAGCGAGACCAGGGCAGACGCCGAGGTGGGATCGAGACGGAGCGTGTAAAAGGGCTGAGAGGCAGACGACAGCGTGTATACGGGGGCGTCTTTTAGCTGAGACAGCTTCAGGCAAAAGACGCGTCCCTCGGAGGGTGCCGCTTTCCAGCCATTGGCTGCCTTCCAAAACGTCTTGAGCTGGTCGGTGGTGCTGGTCTGCGGAATCACTGGTGGCGGGCGCAGCGTGTTTGTGCGGGCAGGACCGCGAGACGCAGCCGAAAAGGCTGCCGTGTCCTGCTGCTGGTACCGTTGCGGCGGACTGCGTTGCTGGTGCTGGTGCTGGTGCTGGTGCTCGGGCAGCTCGGGCAGTGGATCGGTCGTGTACTCTTGGCCGCCGGTTGAGCTCACGGCGTCGGGGTCGTAGTAGCTTTGTCGACTGATTACGGCGCGGGGAATATGCGAGGGGCTCATCTGAGTAGGTCCGTAGGCTTGTTGGTCCAGGGGTAAATCCGGGTTGTACGTCGGAAAGATGGATCGGAGAGGCGCGGGCGCCGCACGAGACGATGACGACGACGGCGACGACGTGCCGTTCCTTGCCAGGGGCTCTGCGGGAGAAAAGGCGGCATTCTCGGAGCGACCAGGCATGGTGGTGCTCACTTGCTGCTGCTGCTGCTGCGGCGGCGAGGCGGCGGCGGAGCTGCTCGAGACGGGGTCAAACTGTAGAGGGGTATGATGGGGGTATCTTTGTCGCGAGGGCGTCGTCACGTCCTGTGATGATGAGGGGGCTTCTGAACCCGCCGGGTGGTCTGGCGGGGTATATAAGCTCTGCTGGTGATGTTGTTGGAGCTGCTGCTGCTGCTCCTGTCGGGCCCGCTCCCGCGACGCCGAGCGCTTCGGCCGGGGGTTGGGGTGTAGCCGGATGACGGGCGGCGGGGGTCGCGTAACCTGCGGATTGGGAAACAGCGAGAAGCTGCTGCTATTGTTGGCGTTGCTTATCTGGGAACTTATCGTCCCGTGTTGCTGCTGTGTGGCCATTTTTTTTTTTTTTTTCCGGTCGTCGTTGTCCCAGTCGTCTTTATATATCGTAATGTGGTGTAAATGTGGTGTCGCTGCTGTGTACCTAGGTATATACTTCAATCTGGGGCAGGCTGGGTCCAGCGCACCGCAAAGGATTCAGGGCCAGATAAAAATAGATGATGCGTAATGATTGGGAAAAAAAAAAAAAAAAAACCAGTCGGACCATTTAATAAATAAGCCGG
>JAAHCF010000573.1:0-24808 GCA_038367545.1 Beauveria asiatica | reverse complement strand
TTAGTTTTAAGAGTTTTACTCTTAATAATTCCTTATAAAGATAAATATTATTTATTACTATCTTATAATATTTAACTTAACTTATTATTTAAAAAATAAACTAATTATAAATTAAGATTAAGTTATTATTATATTTTAATTAGTTTTATTTAATAAGTTATTTATAAAAGCTTAAATAATTAACTTTTTATAATATTTATTATAAATAAAAATATTATTAATTTTATATAAATAATATAATAAATATATTAATAAATTATAGTTTTAATTATATAAGTATAAATACTTTAAGCTAATTTAAAAAAAGAAGTTATATATAATATATTAAAGTTTTTAAAACCTAATATATTTAATAAAACTAAAAAAAATATTTAAACCTTTTTTATATAAGCTAAGACTTATTTAAAAGTTAATATTATTATTAATAAAGAATTATTTAAATTTTTTTATATTAAAAACCTTTTTATAAATAAAGTAATAAAATAATAAGAGTTAATTTTTAAAGACTATTTTAATAATAATAAACCTAAAATAGAAACTATTTAAGTTTTTAATAATTATAATAATTTTAAAAAGTTACTAAAAACTATTTTTAAAGACCCTAATAAGATTTAAACTATTATATATAAGCTTAAAATTCTAAAATAAACTAAGTTTATTTAATATTATATATAAGAGTTTAAGTATATTATTATCTTTATTAATTAAAATAATAATAGTTAAATAAAACTTTTTTATAATAAATTATAAGAAAATATAAAAGATAAAATTACTAAAGAAGATTAACCTAATAACTTTAATAAGTTTATTAAAAAGATTATTAAAATTAATAATTATCTTTATATTAAATAACTTAAATAAAGTAAAAAGAAAATAACTAATTAATATAACCTTTTATAATATAATTAAATAAATATTAGAAGATATTAAAATAAATTTATAACTTATAAGATATATTTAAGTCTAATAGAACTTAATATTATTAAAAAAGAAAAAGAAATACTATAATTATAAGAAGGCTAGATACTTTATAAATAAGTATAAGGTACTTAAGAAATAGTAAAAGCTAATTATTAAAGGGAAAGGGATTAGTATAACTTATTATAAAAATTTATTTATTTAAAATATTAGTATAGCTAATAATAAAAAATACTTTTTAAATATTAATTAGTTTATAAATTAAAATAAAGAACCTATATTTAATAAAGATTAAGACTTTAGGACTTAACTAATACTAAAAAAAGAAAATATTATTATAATTATAGAATTAGATATAAAAAATAGGTTTACTTATATACTAATAATATTATTATTTAATAGTTATATTATTAAAAGATAATTTTATTTTAAAAATAGTAAACTTAATATAATAGTTATTTATAAGATAAATATTTTAAATCTTATAATATTAATAATATTACTAATAAATTAAGAAATATAGGTTTATAAAGTTAACTTAAAACTCTTAGAACTTAGTATTATTAATTAAAATTATATAATACTTTTATAAACTTCTTATTCTTTTAATAAGTATAAATAATACTTATAAAAAAAACTAAAATATTAAGTATTTTTAAGTTTTAACTTATAAAATAAAATCTTTAATAAATATAAACTCTAATACTAGAAAATTAAAGAAAGAAAAGGGGATTTTATTACCTTTATAAAGAATTCTAAAAAAGATTATTATATTAAGAATAAAAATATATATATTATTTATATTATATTATTAAAATATATAAAAGAAAGAAATAGTATACTTATAAGTAATTTATTTTATTTAAACTTAATTAATATAGTTAGTAAATTAAGTAATTATTAAAGAAGCTTTAATATAGTTATATAAAACTAATAATAATAAAAAAAAGATAAATAAAAAGAATAAAAAAAATATAAAGTAAAATTAAGAAATAATAATAATTATTATTAATAAAACTAACTCTTTAATAAAGATTTAATAAGTCTTTATATACTATAAATATTAATAATAATAAATACCTTATTTTTAATATTATAATTAAAGGAATAAAAGTTAAAGTAATATTTAATAATAAAATATTAAGAAATTATATTTTATTAAATCTTATTAATAGATTATAATTACCTTAAAATAAGAAAAATAAGCCTTACTAACTTATAAATATAAAAGGAAATAATATTTAGTATAATTATAATATAATAAACTAAGAAACTATATAATATCTTATATTTATTTTTAATATAAACTATATATTATTTTTAAATATTATAATAATTTTAAAATATAATATTATATTAAGGTTATTTTAGTTATAAATAAATAATCTTAAAGTTAATTAAAAAATTAACTAACTTTAATAAAATATACTAAAATATAATTATAATAATAAAAGTAACTAAAAATAAAGAAAAGTATCTTAATTAAATTAAGACTAATCTTAAAGAATTTACTTAATTACTTAAGAATTAAAAGCTAGTATAATAAAGATTTTTAAAAAATACTTAAAGTATAATAAGTTATTTAATAAAAAGTTAAAAATAAGATTATTAAAGTATTTATATTAAAACTATAAGATTAAACTTTAGCCTAATAAAGAATCTAGGTTTTAGAAGATTTATTTATAAAACTTTAAATAAGATAAAGTACTTAAAGAGTATTTAGAGGAAATATTATAAAAAGATTATATATAATCTTCTAAATCCCTAATAAGATATTTAATTTTATAAATACTAAAGTATAATAAAAAACTATAATTATATATTAATTATTAATAATTAAATAATATTATAATTAAAAATTAATATTTATTATTATTTATTATAAAAATATAAAATAAAGTAAAATAAGCTAAATAGTTTATTATTTTTAACTTAAAAAGAGCTTATAATCTTATTTATATAAAAAATAATTATAAATAAAAAACTACTTTTTAAATTATAAGAAAATACTTTAAATATTTAATTATACCGTTTAATCTTATTAATATATTAATTATCTATTAAACTATAATTAATAATATATTATAAAAATAACTTAATAACTTTATAATTATTTATTTTAATAATATTTTTATTTACTTTAATATATTAAAAAATATAAGAAATATATATATAAAGTACTTTAAATACTTTAAAATAATAATTTACTAATTAAATTAATAAAAAGTAAATTTTATTAATAAAAAGTTAAATTCTTAAAATATAAAATTACTTTAAGATATATTAGAATAAGTTTATTAAAAATTAAAGATATTTAAAATTAATTAGTATTAACTAATATTAAAGAAGTTAAAGAATTCTTTAAATTTATAAACTTTTATTAATACTTTATATATAAATTTAAAGAAATTACTATTTCTTTAATAAATCTTATAAAGAAAAATAAAACCTTAAAGTAAACTAAAAAGGAAAAAAAAGCTTTTTAAACTTTAAAAGAAAAAATCTTAAAAAAACTAATTTTAATTATAATTAATTTAAATAAATTATTTAAAATTAAAACTAATACCTTAGACTTTATAATTAAAAAATAGTTTAAATAAAAAAATAAAAAAAGGTAATTTTATTTAGTTACTTTCTTCTTAAAGAAACTTTATAAGTTAAAATTAAATTATAGTTTATATAATAAAGAACTAATAACTATTATTTAAGTATTTAAAGAATAATAATATTATTTAGTAAATATAAATTATAAGGTTAAGGTTTATTTAAATTATAAAAACTTTACTATAATTATTACTAAGGGAGAAATAACTAAAATATATAAAATATCTATTATTACCTATAAGACTATTAGGCTAGTTTATAATACTAATAGAAGTATAATCCCTCTAAGAGTATAGTATATATATAAAGTATTTATTAACTTCTAATTAGGAGGTTTATAAAGTTAAAAAAGTATAATATTAAATAAAGGCTTAAATAATTAATAATATTACTACTTACTAAGTTATTAAAGGTTCTATATTAGGTAAAGATATTATTAGAGACTAAAGAAAACTATATAAGGCTTTTAATTATAAGATAAATAATAAAAATTAAATATAAAAAAGGTAAAAAAGTTATTTTTAAAAACTATAAAAGGACTTTATCCTTTTATATTATTCTTAATAATTAAACCCTAAAGATAGTTAAATCTAACTAATATAATCCTCCTTATATAATAAGAAAAAAAATAAATAGTTATAAAATAGTAATAAGTCTTATATAAATAATTCCCTTTATCTTTTTAACTTAAAATAAATACCTAAATACTTAATAAATAAAGATAAATAATAAATTTTTCTTCCTAAATCTATATACTAATTAATCTATTCCTCTTTAGCTTCTAGTAAAGCTTATAAGTAAATCTAGCTTTACTTTAGAGCTTAGTTCCTCCTTTCCCTCTATAGCCTTATCTCTAGTAACTTATCTATTAGTAATAGCTTCTTTAGTAGTAGCCTAGCTATTAATAGTAGCTTATTCTTTAGTAATAGCTTTCTTAATAGTAGCTTATAACTCTTTAGCCTTCTTAAGCTTCTTAGTATACTTAATTAACTATTCCCTAGTAATTTATAAAGCTTTCTCTATATTAATAGCTTTAGAATCTACTTAAGCCTCTAGTTATAATACTAGGGTCTTAGCTAAGGATAGGCGTATAGTTTAGTATATAATAATAGCTTTATAGACTCTAGCCTATATACTAGTAGTAACTAGACTATTTAAGATAAAAGGGATTAAGGATTCTTTTAAGATAGTATTATATAAAGCCTTTACTAACTATACTTATACTATATCTCCTTTTAATAGCTAGATAGTCCTAATAAATATAGTTCTTAATAAGCCTATCTTCCTTTTACTTAACTAAAGTACTAGAATATATCTAATATAAGGTAAAGTCTATTTTCCCTAGTTTTAAAGCTAATATATATATTAGGGATATAATATAAAGTTATTAATATTAAGGCTTAGGTTAAATATATTATTAGCTAGTTCTAAGCTATTTATATATATAAGTTATTTATAAATTAACTTATTTTAATCTTTAATAATACTTAAAGCTTACTTATTTTTATTAGTATTTTAGCTTATAATAATAACTTTTCTAATTACCTCTTTAAGTTCTTTTAAAATTAATAATCCTTATATAATCTAAGTATTCTATAGCTTATAAATAGCTTAATCCTTTATAGTAAAGGCCTATTATAAGATTATAGAATATTAGGAGACTTAAGATATTATTAATAAAGTAAACTCTTAAATAATTAAGAAAAGTTATTAATAAGTACTTAGTATTCTAATAGCTATAAATTCTTTACTTAATAGCTACTTTAGCTTTTTATCTAAAAGTCTTATCTTCCCTAATTAAGCTAAGGGGCTCTTAGGGGTATTAAGGCTTAAAGGGTTTACTAGCTTAAAACTCTACCCACTTTAATTAGTACTTTATATAACTATAAAGCCTTATATAGGACCTAGGCCTACTATCTAGCTATTAAAACTAGTAGATTTATATCTTAAATATATAGCCCTTTCCTTTTATAACTAGTCTTAACCTAGGAGACCTTTTATATTACTAGGTCCCTCTATTAGGGGCGTTTAAGGATTAAGGTACTATAGGTATTTATTTATATTTATAATATTAGAGAATAAAATACTCTTTATTCCCTTAAGATAAGTAAATATAAACTCTTAGAGGCTTTTAATAAACTTTAGGTTTAGTAGAGGATAATACTATTTTTCTTAATTATTTATAAAGAATATACTAATCTAATCCTTTAGGAGTTTCTTATCTATCTTATATAAAGCTAGACTACTAAATATAGACTACTTAGTTAACTTTAACTTATAAAGCTTATTTAAGGTATTATTAATAAATCTAAGCTAGTAGGTTTATAAAAGTAACTTCTTAATTCTTAACTTATTAACTAGTATATAGTATAGAATATTTACTTAGAAGTTTTTATTTAAGACTTAGGTTAAGTATAGTCTATCCTAATCTATCTAGTATAGTTTAAAGAGGTCTAGATTATAAGGTTCTTATATAATAGCCTATATAAAGCTATTTATAAATAGGTTAATTAGCTTATTTAACTATTTCTTCCTCTATATTTTACTTATTAGCTCTAATAAGGTATTACTAGTATAGCCTTATAGTAATAGTATATTAAGGACTAGCCTTATAGTATCTATATATAAGTATTATAATAGTTATTAATTCTCTTAAGGAGAAGGAAAGGAGGAGAATATAGTTCTCCTTATACTTAGCTACTACTTATAGGTCTTAATAGTCTATGCCCCTAGCGTAGACCTACTAGCCTATAGCTTAGTAATACTAGGTATAGGCGTTTAGCCTAAGTCTATTATATACGCCCCTCCCCCACTTATTCCCTATTATAATACTATATAGGATACTATATAGTACTATAAGTTATACTATTAGGGATTCTACTACTAAGTACTAGTAATAGTATATTATATATAGTACTATTATAGGTTACTATAGCGGGGCTATATAGTTATATAGGGTTATATATATCTTATAGAATTTTCTATATAAGCCTTATAAAATTTTTCTATATAGCTATATTAAGGGCAGGGTAGTTACTAGGTTATAGTAGGGTTTATATAATATATATTACCTTACTCTTACTATATACCTTAGTAGCTACTTTATACCCCCTATCCCCTTACCTATTATAATTAATTAAGAGCGTTATATACCTATTATAGCTTACTTTACTAATTAAGTTATACCTAAAGGGTTATTATAATATTAAATTTATACTAGTATTATAAGAATATATTAAAAGGTACTAGTAGGAGGCTAGTACTTATACTTATTACTAGCTATTATATTTATTATTCTTTTCTTTTTTTTATAATTTAGCTTCTCTCTCTTTTTAATATTTATATTATAAATATTTATATTTATATAATTACTTATATAATTCCGCCTTAAATTATCTTAAAAAACTACTACTATTACCTTAAAATTACCTAATTCTTACTTTACTACTATAACTTTACTATATTATATCTATAGTGGCTAGTCCCCCTCCCCCTCTACTACCTAATAGTAATAATAGCACTAGCCCTCTAGGGTATACTTATATCTACTACTCTATAAGTAGTATCCTTATTTTTAGTAACTTAGATAATAAGGAATTTAGTATAATATAGGAGGTTAACTTCTTATATATTATATACCTTAATACCTCTATTTATTTAATAGAGTTTAAATATATACTAATATCTAATAATACCTATTAGGCCTATTATAATAAAAAGTATATATATATATATAAGTATATACTTTTTACTAATTATCCTTATTTTTATTATATTACCTCTAATATAATTAAGCTAATTAAGAATAGTATAGTTATTAGTATACTAGCTATTAATAAAAAGTATAAAAAAGGGTATAAGTTCCTTATTACTTTAGTAGATTTTACTTATACTATATACTACTTTAATAGTACTCTTAATACTATTAGGGCTAACCTAGGCGTTATACTTAATACCTTTACCCCCTAACCTATATTAGGTCCTACACTACCTAGTTCTTAGGTTATACTTACTCCTTCTCCCTCTTATAGTTATAATACCTAGAATAATATAAGCCTCCTTATTAGTATACTAACTACTAGTATATAGGCTAGCTTTTAAACTCTTATTATAAGTTTTTTAACTATTTTCTATATAGTACTTACTTATTAGATATAGGCTAAATAATATATATTCTAAGAGAGTATATTAACTACCTTTATACTATTATAAACCCCTTATTACTATACTATTAAGTATTATAATAATAATTAGTAATACTTATCCTTTTACTATAATTCCTATAGTTAGGACTTTTCTTATTACTATTATAATAACTATTATTACTTATACTCCCCTTACTCCCCCTCCTACTATTACTCCTTATATTACTACTCTTACTCCCCTTTAGTAGAGGAGCTCCCCCCCTCTAGCTAAAACTTAAGCTAGAACTACTATAATTCTCCCCTACCCTAT
Source organism: Beauveria asiatica (assembly GCA_038367545.1). Lineage (NCBI taxonomy): Eukaryota > Fungi > Ascomycota > Sordariomycetes > Hypocreales > Cordycipitaceae > Beauveria > Beauveria asiatica. The sequence continues at coordinate 16,831 of JAAHCF010000573.1, read as the reverse complement.
AATAATTAGGGCTCTAGCTATAGTTATTAATAGGCTACTTATATTTTATATTTTTTCTATATATTTTCTTTATAGTACTAGTATATATCCTCTAATACTAAGAAAGTTTTTTTTTTTTTATTTTTATTTTTATATTTTAGTTTTATTTTAATTATATAAATATAAGCTATATATACTAAGGGGCTAGGTATAAACCTAATAAGGCTATAAGTCTAGGGTTAAGGTCCTTTATAATATAGTATTATAAATATAAAATAAATACTTCTAAGTATAATTTATCCTTAAACTATTACTATATCTTTATTATAAAAGTATTACTTAAAAATAATTTAGTATTATACTATATATAGACTATTATTTATATAAGGATTACCCTATTTTATCTTAAAATTATAAAGTACCTTATAATCCTCTAGTATAGAGAAGGGTTCTTATATAGGTATCTAATAACTAAGCTATTTTACTAACACCTCTTATACCTTATTATAACTATACTAGTTTTATATATATAGTATTTTTTTAATATAATATTCTAGTACTAGTATAGAATTAATACTATTATTTACTAGTATTAGCTCTAGTACCTAATTATTATAGGCCTAAGAAGAAAGAGGGTTATTAGTAGCCCTTTTAATAAGGTCTATATAAAAGGTTTTATATAAATTCTCTAGTATATTAAGTATTATAGTTAATAATATTAGTATATCTATTACTATATACTTAGAGTAAACCTAGTTAAGTTTCTTATTAAAATATAATATTATAATATTTTATAATAAGAGCTAGACTTAGTTACTTTTCTAAAATACCTTTACTAGTTATTAGGCCCTATTAGCTAACTCCTTTTATTACTACTAGGTAAAGGCTATTATAGTCTAGGTAAGTTTAATACCTTAGTAAATCTATTTTATAAACACTCTAGCGCGGCCTAATAGTAACTTAGGTAGTACTATAAGAATAAGGTATAATTATATAAAATCCTTATTATAACTATATAAGAGGAAGTTTAGGCTTATACCTATTATTAAGGAGTCTTTATTATTTAATACCTATTATACTATTAAGAGTTATTATACCTAGTTAAATTATAAGTATAATACTAAAATATATAAGATAGCCTATACCTCCTAATTTACCCTCTCTATACTACTATCTATCTAGAGATAGTATATAATAAAGAGGAGTTATTTAGTACTTATTAGCTAATAAATTATATACTAGAACTTACTTACTTAGTTAAAACTATAGTTATTAATTATTTATAATAAGAACCTATAAAAATATTATTAGTAGGAGAGGAATTATATAGTATATTTATCTACTACTATAGAGGTTATAATCTCTAGTTAAATAAATTTTAATAGGTAGTTAGTAATAACTATTAGATATTATAGCTCTTTACTAGTATAAACTAGTAGCTTTATTATAAAGTCTATTAAAATCTATTACTAGTATTAATCTACTACTAGAATTAGTTAGAGTAGGCCTTAATATAACTTCCTTAACTTATAGGCCCTATAGTATAAATAGTTTTATATATATTATACTATATTTATTAATATTCTATACTAGTAATAAGACCTTATAAGTAATATAAATATTAAGTTCTTACTAGGGTAGGCTATAGTAGGATCTATATAGATTTACTTAATTAGCGCTATAGTAAGGGGCTCTTACCTTAGTACTTATAAGTGTCCTTAATATTAAAGATAATAATATACTAAGACTATATAGTCTACTACCTATTCTTTAGAGTTTACCTCTAGTAGGAACTTCTATATACTATTATAAATTATAATAATCTTATAAAAGTAGCTTAAATCCGCCTCTATAGCTATTTACTAGAGGGTATTAAGGTCCTTATCTATAAATAGTAATAATAAGGTAATATAATCTAGGTAATCCTCTAGTACTATAATATTAATTAGATATAATATTTCTATTAGTAGTTTATTTAGCCTATCTTTATATACTTCCTAATAATTAAGGGTATTTAGCTATATTACTAGTAAACTAGAATAGTAATAGAGCTAGTAATAAAATATAAATAAGAATTCTACCTAATAGGCCTAATATTCTAAAAGTAAGTATAGCTTTATAAAGTATTTAAGATTCTTATAATTAGTTAATATTATAAAAGGTAACTCTTATCCTTATAATTCTACCTCCTATATATATAAGTAGTCTATAACTACTAATAGCTCTTTATTATAGATTATATAGTTATACTCTACTATTATAAGTTTATAAGAGTAATAGGTAATAGGCTATAGTATATTATTATTATCTAGCTAAGAGAGGTAGCCTCTTAGGCTAATACTAGAGTAGTCTATCTCTATTAAGGCGTCCTTTATTAGATTTTAGAGGGCTAGGTAAGGTTTAGATAGGAATAGTAGCTTAAGTTACTTAAATACTAACTCTTCCTCTATACCCTAGATAAAAGGTATATACTTTTTAGTTAGGTAGGTAAGTAGCTTTATTACTAAAATAAAGTTAGGGAAGAACTTATAATAGAAGTTTATAAAACTAAAGAAGCTATATACTCCCTTTACTATCTTAGGGGCTTCTTATTTATAAATAGCCTAGACCTTCTTTAAGTCTAGTATTAGTAATATACTAGCTATAATAATAAAACCTAGGTACTTTACTATTTTAACTAAGAACTTATACTTCTTAAGGTTAAAATAGAGTCTAGTGTCTTAGAGCTTCTAAAGGATAGTTAGAACCTTCTTCTTATAGTCTACCCTATTACTAGAGCTATAAATAAGGATATTATCTAAATAGGTAATAATATAGTTATCTAGTATATTCCTAAGGGTATAGTTTATATAATATTAAAATATAGCTAGGGCGCTAAATAGACTAAAAGGGTATATTAGCTACTTAAAGAGCCTAAAATATATCCTAAAAGCTATATATTTCTTAATACTAAGCTTTATTTATAACTTATAAAAGGCTAAGTAAATATCTAGCTTTATAAACTACTTTATTATAAAGAGAGTATAGAGTATCTCCTTAATTAATAATAGTAAGTAGTAGTTATTTTCTAATATTATATTTAATCCTTAATAGTTTATATAGAAGTGCTAGTTACTATTTAATTTCCTAATAAGTAAAACTAGTATAGTAGTAGAGGAGGAACTTACTTTAATCTAACCTTTATCTAATAAAGTAGTAAGCTACTACTATAGCTTAAGTAGTTAGTTATAAGGTATTTAATATAGTTATTTATATAGTAGCTATTCCTTAGAACTATTTAGTTATATCTTTATCTTTATATTATAATTAAACCCCTTATAGTATAAGGGTAATACTATTATATCTCTCTTCTTAAATAATCTCTTATATTATTAATATATTACTAATAGTAGTTTAAATATTATTAAGTAGTATTTAAGAATAATATTAAGCTTATAAATACTTATAATAAGGATAAATATCTCTTTTTAGTTAATATTAAAATCTTATTTTAGCTATTTATAGAAATATTTATTATCTAATAAAACTAAATTAGGGGCTATTTATTATTTATTAATAGTATATATTATCTACCCTAGGGAAGACCTAGGGTATATATAGTATTACTCTATATCTAGAAGTAGGCTATAATAGGTAAGCTAAGGTAGCCTTAGTATTATAGGGTAGGAGAGTATAGGGATTATATAGAGGAGGACTAAGAACACCTAACTATTAATATCTACTTATACCCTAACTATATATATTACCTAGAATCTTAGGGAGTCCTTAGTTATAACCTTAATTACCTATTTTATTAGTAATAGTACCTATTAAAGGCATAATATTATAGCTATATTCTTACTTATAGCTTTATAGTATTTATAACCTATATCTACTAGGGTATCTATAGGGGCGTAGGTTTCTAGGATAGCTAGTATAAGGAATAGTTTTATATTTATTCTACTAGCTATATTATCTTATACTACTACTATTAGGGGGGTGGTCTTTATTATAGCCTATATATATATATCTACTAACTATAGACTTAGGGGGAGTCTTTTCCCTAGGCTTCCTCTTTTTCTAAATCACTTTCCTTAACCCTATTATCTACTTATATAGTAACCTAATTAACCCTTATATTTAGGTAATAGGTAGGGAGTAGATAGTACTTCTTAATCTTATAGCTATCCTAGCTATAATAAAAGTAAATACTAGTTTCCTTATACCTCTAAAAAGCCTTATCTAAGACCTAGTTTATATATTTCCTAGGCCCTTAAGAGAATATAGGTCTTATATTAGCTATTATTAGGATTTAGAGGGTATTAATACTACTTATTAGTATATCCCCTTCTTAGTTAGTTTATTAAACTATATTACCCTATTAGGTAGAGGGTTAGTATTACTCTTTAATCTAATAAGATTTAAGGTCTACTAATAGCTCTTATAGTTCTTATATAATAAAGTTATAGTTTATTCTAGAAATCTATTAGCTTACTATTAGCCCTCTTATTATATTAGAAAAGACTAGTTAAAGCTTAGTAAGCTTAACCTTATTATTCTAAAGTAGGCTACTAGCTAGGGTAAGTTCTTATTTAAAGTATATAAAGAAGTATAAGAAGGGCTCCTTCTCCCCTTACTTAAGGTAATTAAGCTTTATTATTATAATCTTATACTAATAGGGGTTACTAAATACTATCTCTAGGTATATTAGGAAGGCTATAGGGTCTAATTCGCCCTAATAGCCTCTAGCTTTAAAGTAGGCTATTACTTTTAGCTAAGCCTATATACTAAGGTTTATCTAAATATATATAAACTATACCTTAGATAAGCTAATAAACTCTATATTAATCTTTAGCTTATAGGTAATTACTTATTTTTATCTTATAAAGGTCTTTTAATTATTATTATATTTCTTCTTTTATAAAAGTAGTTTCTATCTTATCTTTATAATAGGGGCAGCTAGTATAGTTAGTAATAGTATTATTATTTTACTAGTAGTTACTACCTAATTACCTTATAAGCAGGCTAACTACTCTATAAGTAGCTATATATCTTCTACTTATTTAGTATTTTAGTCTACTAGGACTATATACTATTTCTATAGTCTCTTATAAGTCTTTACTAGGTCCTTATTATAAGGAATTTTATAAAGGTCCTCTATAATATAAGGCCTTAGTACTATTAGTAAAGAGAATTAATTATTAAGGACTAGCCTTATAGTATCTATATATAAGTATTATAATAGTTATTAATTCTCTTAAGGAGAAGGAAAGGAGGAGAATATAGTTCTCCCTATACTTAGTTACTACTTATAGGTCTTAATAGTCCGCGCCCCTAGCGCGGACCTACTAGCCTACGGCTTAGTAATACTAGGCATAGGCGTTTAGTCTAAGTCTATTATATAGTATAATATTATAAATCCCTAAATAGCTATAAGACTACTTATTTCCTTAATTACTAATATTAAGGGTAAATATAAGGAAACTATAAAGGAGTTATATATTAGTAAGCTATTAGTAAAATATTAAAGTTATAGCTTTTATCTTTATATTTCTTCTCTTTAAAATAAAGTTAAAGATCTATAAAACTCCTAATCTCCTATTAAACACTATAATAACCTAATACCTCCCTTTACTAAGGTTCTAGTAACTTATAAAGTTAGCTAAGCTAACCTAGAACCTATAGCCTAGTAGACCCTACCTATAATATAGTTTATCCTTAATTAAGCCTTTAAAGGGTAATATTCTTTTTATAAACTCCTAATCTTATTTTATTTTATTCTTAGGCTTATTAAACTTATATATAAATAGTTAAGGATAGCTTTTAATTAGAAATTTAGTAAAAATAATTATAATAACTTCTTCTAGTTCTTAAATAATAATCCTTAAAGTAGTTAGAAGTAAAGTACCTTTAGCCTATTTATATTTTAAAAGTATACTATAAAGCCTAAAGTATAATATAAAATAATCTTTTTAGACTTTTTCTTTAACTATAAAGTAGTTTAGTATATAATAGAAGCTTTTTTAAATATTTTAAAGAAGAGGATTTTCTTAATTAAGGGGCTAGATAAGTTCTTCTTTTAGCTAAGTAGACCTTAGGTAAAAGATTAGTAAATACTATAAGTAGGATTTAGTAATAAGTAAATTAACTTACTCTTTTTTTTTAAAAAAGTAATATAAATAATTATTACCTTTTTCTTTAACTTTAAAATAAAATAATATAGTTATTTTAATAAAGAAAATAAAAATAAAAAAGAAAATAATAATAAAAATACTTATATAATAAAATAAAAAATAAAAAAATTAGGTAAATACTTCTTAATATATAAAAGAAAAAGAAAATAAGTATAATAAAATAGTAAGCTATAGATTAGGCTATAGAGTATAAAGAAAAATAAAATAAAGTATATAAAAATAAATTCCTTATTTAACTAATAAGAATAGTAAAACTCTTAAGAGTATTAGGGTAATAATAGACTTTAGAGATTATAGCCTTTAAAGCTAAGATTAGGGGTTTAGAGGAGTAGAGTAGAATATAAAGAGCTTTAGGGGGATAAAGGAAGAAAAAGAAGAGAGAAGAGGATTTAAAGAAAAATAAGGTTTATATAGACACCTTAATTACTAATTAACCTAGTAACTTAAGTATATAGGGCTACTAGTCTATACTAGCTAGTAGCTTTATTATAATAAATATATATAAGATTATTATATATTTTTAGTAGTTAGAATAGCTAATATACTCCTCTTCTTATATCTTCTCTTCTTTAATAATTTCCTCCTCTTCCTCTTCTTTTCTTCTTTTTATCCTCCTAATTAACTTACCTAGTAGGTCCTCTTATATCCTTAATTACCCTAATACTTCTTTACTTAATTATCCCTTAGGTCCCTTAATTAAATTTAAGACCTTTAAAATACCTAACTAAAAACTTCCTAATATTTATACTCTTTTTAATACTATATCTAATATAATAGACTTTTATAATTATTATTACTTATAGTAAATAGTAAATAGTAGCTATTATTATAATAAGCTTTAGGTTCTTTATATAAGTATTTTATAACCTTTAATCTCTTATATAACTAATAATCTAGGCTATAAAAGACCTTATTCTTTTTATTATAAGTAGTAGAGGTTATAATATATATAAGACTCCTTTTTACCTTAAGCTTATATTTTACCTAGCTATACTAAAAGACTAGGCGTTAATAATATACTTTTAGGAGTATTTTTATTCTTCTAATTAAGTATTTTAGAAGATAATTATTAAATATACTCTTCTTTTTAAGGTATAAAGTATATACCTCCTTACTAAAGCTAGGACTCTCTTAGGCCTTATCCTTAGATTAGTATTTAATTATATTAATAAGTAAAAGGCACTCCTAATCTAGATATATAGCTATTAAAACCCTTAATTCTACTTTTATTACTTAACTACCTTTATATTAAATATTATCTTAGGGTATTCTTATATTCTATACCCTTTCTAAGACTATATCTCTATTTTAGGTATTCTTAGTAAATTATATAGTAACTATATTTAGTAAACTATTAGTTAATAGTATAACTAGTAGTTTTACTTAAAGTACTAAAAGCCTTTAGAGGGTTAAGATAATAGTAAATATAGCTTATATAGAGATTAGGTTACTAATATTTAGCTAATTCCTCTCTATCTTACTTAACTAAACTAATAATTTACTCCCTAAATTTACTACTAGTTATTCCTAGAAACTATAAATAGGCTAAGAGTTATTAAATAATAATAAAAGCTTTCTCTTAATAAGCTAAGTATAATTTTATATAAATAAGAAAATAAAAAATAAAATATAAGAAACTAGCTATATTATTTATAATTAGGGCTTTTTATTATATACTTTCTTTTAATAATAATAATTAATACTTTTAGTTTTATCTTTTTACTTTACTATTATTCTCTTTATAAGTTTTTTTATAAAAACTAAAAACTTAAAGTTTAGATTATAGCTTTATATTAATTAATATCCTTATTTTATATTATAAGTATATTTATAATAAGTCCTCCCCTCTTAAAACTAGCTCTTTATAACCCTTCTTATAGTCTTTTATATTATAAATTATAATATTATAATTTATTATTTTATAATTTATCTAAATTAGGAGTTCTCTTATTATCTTCTAAGATATACTTATTACTCTTATTATTACTTTTAAAGTTATCCTCTAAGGGATTAGTCTAATTATTATCCTCCTTATAAAACTACTATTTTACTTTATTCTTCTAGAATACCTTTAACTAATCTATAGTATATATTCTAAGTAAATTAATCTTATTTAAGGTCTTAAGATAATATACTTTTATCTTATTATTATATCTTATTATCTTATAAGGACCTTACTAATATAATTTTACCTTTATATCTTAAAATAGGTTATTATTTTAAACTATATTATATATTAAGACTAATATATTTACTAGTATTAGGCTCTTTTATAATTAAAATCTATTTTATTAGTTTATCTAGGCTACTAATTACTTTTAAAAGTTAAGGACCTTTTTATATATAGCCTTTATATTTTTATAATACTTTAAAAAGACTCTTACCTTAACTTTAAATAAAGACTATTAATCTTATATATTATCTTAACTTATTAACCTTTAGGTTAAGACTACTAATTCTATTAGTAAGATTAGGTATTAACTAAATAGTAGCTAAAAAGGGGATCTTCTATATAATATTTATACTAATATCTAATCTATAAGTAAAACTATATTTAGTAAATATTACTAGGCTATTATACTAGGCCTAATTATTTTTATTATAATAGATATTATATTATAATACCTTACTTTTATTATTTTATTTACTCTTAGATTATATTTTAAGATTACTATATACTTATAACCTTAGTTATATAGTATAGTTAGAAACTCTCCTTTAAATTCTAATCTACTATTAATAATAGCTTTTATAAATATATTATACTTACTTAATAATTTCTTAATAAATCTAAATATAATAACTAAATTATAGCTTTTAATAAGTATTACTTTTACCTAGCTAGTAAGGTTATACCTAGCCTCTATAAGAAACTTATATCTCTAATTATTAGGTATATATTATAAATTAAAGTATATTTTCTCTATAAGTCTTATAGGCTCTATATACTATATAGTCTCCTTCTTATATATAGTAGCCTACTTCTAATAAGACTTATACGCCTAAATAATAGCCTATATATCCTTATCTATTTTTAGCTAAAAGTATTAGGCTTTAATTTATTTACTTATAATTTAAAATCTTCTATATCTAAAAGAACTATAAGCCTCTTTAATTATTATCTTTCTAATATTTAAGTTATTAACTAGTAAGAGTAGTTTAGGCTTCTTTAGAACTTTTTAATATAAGTTTCTTTTATAAAGAAGATATTAATTTATATTATTTTTAAACTTATACCTCTAATTAGGAGGTATACCTTCTAAATATTAAGTTATTATTAAAAATATTATTATTAATTAACTTTTATTACTATATCTTAATCTAAGGAGTAAGGTATTATTATATATAGAATTTAGTACTAAGTTAATAAACTCCTCTAAATCCCCTTTATACTTTATTTCTAGAAAGTTAGATAGTCTTACTAGTTTTTAAGATAATATATCTATTACTAAATTCTTTTTACTAGGTATATATAAAACTATAAAATTAAATAGTTAAATATAGCTTAACTATTTTATAATTAATACTCTTATAATATTATTTACTTTACTATTAATTTATTATTTTAAGACTAATATATTTATTTTTAGAATAAAACTAATACTATAAATATAATTATATAGCTATTAGAATATATATAATAATCCTCTAGCTTTATACTTTATTTAATTATATTTTACCTTTATAGTAGTTTAAATATTACTCTTAAACTATATAAGTATTCTCCTCCTTTTAATTATTTATATTAATACTACCCCTTATTTAAATAGTAAAGCGTTTATTTAAAGGATAATTACTTTTATACCTTATTTATAACTTAAAGTAATTAGGATTAGGGCTATAATAAGCCTCTTCTTTAACTTTTTTATTATCTTTACTTATAATCCTCCTTACTTAAAACCTATATCCTTTCTTAAGAACTATATTAAGGGTTTAGTAATACCTAAATAGCCCTTAATTATAAGTTTATAACTAGCTATTATACCTAAAAAGCTATATACTTTTTTAATATTATAATACTTTTTCTACTCTTAAATCTTTAAGACCTTATACTTTATAAGGCTATAGTTAAATATACTATAAAAGAACCCTATAATTACTATTTTCTTTTAATATTAATAACTCTTTTTACTAGAAATTATATAGTTTATTAATTTAATATTTATTAAGACCTTATTAAGGTTTTAAATATACTTTACTATATAATATCTAATTCTTAAGAGTACCTCTTTATTATTATATATATTATTAGAGCCTTATATAATAATATTATCTAGGTAAGGATAATAAATCTCTAGTATAAGCTCTATTAATATTTATATTATTATATATATAAACTATATAATAAAGTTAATAGCTTTTTAGGGAAGTATATATATTTTTAATAAGCTAATAAAACTAAGGAAAGTTATTAAATCTTAACTTCTAAGGGCTAAAGATACCTAATTATAGCTAAAAAAGAAATCTAGTAATAATAGGATTTTATATATTATAAAGTCTTTAATAATCTCTTTATAGATTAGAGGGATATTTATATTTCTAACTAATACTATATTAATATATATTATTAAGTTAATTAGTTATAAACCTTTATCTAGTTTAATAATTAAGAATATTAGATTCTTATAAAGGCTATAACTCTCTTTTAAAATACTAGCTTCTAGCCTTATCTTAAGTAATTAGATAAACTTTAGTAAAATTCCTTTTAAGATTAAGATTAATTTTACTTACTAGGACTTATAATTAATAACTTTTAGCTCCTATAAAGGTACTATACTAGGATTAAATTACTTACTTTCTTTAAAGGTCTAGGCTAATATAGCTTCTTTATTATAGAGTATTATAAAAAATATCTCTTATTTATTTTCTATTAAATTACTAATTTATTCTTTAATACTCTATAGCCTTTCCCTATATATTTAAGAGCCTTTCTTAATCTTTAAGAATTTACTTATTAAAAAGTTAGTATATTTATAAATAGCTTTTACTTCTTTCTTTACTTCTTTTTACTTCTTCTCTCTTTACTTTAGATTACCTTTTAGTATAAAGTTATTAAATATATCTAGTAGTTCTACCTTTACCCCTTTCTTCTTATAAAAAGTAAAGACTTTAATCTTATTTTCTAGTTATTTTTATAGATTTATAGTTATATTTTTTTTTATTATAACTTCTTCTCTTATAATAATCTAATATAGAGTCTTCTTAACTTTTACCCTATTATCCTCTCCTAATCTAAAAATTATATTCTCTTCTTTAAATTCTCCCTTTAATATATCCTCTCTTTATATAAGCTTCTAATTAATAACTATAGTCTATATTTATAATAACTATTATTTAGACTTAAGTAACTTATTAGTAACTTCTTAGGCTATTAGTCTTACTATAGGGGTTATTACTCTAGTATTACTAAACTATACTTATAACTCTATACCCTCCTAATCCTCTAGATACTTAAATATAACTTAAGTAAATTAGATAAAAAGTATTTTTAGAATAAAGTCTATAAATACTAGTTTATTAGTTATATAAATTCTTTACTAAATAAAGGTATTCTTAAAATATAATTATAATAATATAAATCTAATTATAATTATTTACTTATTAAAGTAAGATATAAATATAACTTATTAGAGTTCTATAATAACCTTATACTTAGTAACTAGTTCCTAGCTTATAATATTTTCTTTTATACTAGAATCTACTAATGCCTTTATTAGTAAGTATTTAGGGGTATTTACCTTAATATAGATAAAGGGTAAAGATTATTAAGTAACTATAACGTGTCTAGTATTAAAGATATAGTATATATATATATATTCTTATTTAACCTCCTAATTAGTAATCCCTTTATTACCTAAGCTAGTAATTAGAGGTCTTATACTTATAGAAATAATTTTTATACTTACTAGTCCTCTTACTTTATTAGTAATTACTAGATACTCTCCTCTTTTTACTAAGGCTAACTATTTATACTCTTATTCTTAAGTAATATACTCTTTAATTAAGACTATATTAATATTTATTATTAATATAATATTATAAAAAGTACTCTTAGTAACTACTTACTTTTTAATATATAGGGTAATAGTAGTTAGTCTCTTCTTAGCCTTAGAGCTTAAAGGAATTACTAAGATTACTTTTATTTTTTAGATCTTTTTTATTATATCTAAAACCCTTTAAGTAAATAAGTATCTAATTTCTAAGTTATATTATATAACTTCCCTTACTATTATACTTATCTTATTTAATATAATATTATCTATAACTTACTATTATAAATTACTAGTATTAAATTTAATTCTATTCCTTAGGCTCTCTTTTTTATTAAGAGAAGAGCTTACCTCTTATATAGTTATAGATCTAAGGCTCTAGGGCCTAGTAAGTAAGTTATCCTTTTCTAGTAGATTATTAGCTATCCTAGATTATTTCTTAAAATATAGCTTAATATTTACTATATTAGTAATTAAGGGTTCTAGCTAGTTATTATTATTAAAATAAATAATATTAGCTCTAAGACTATTAGGCTTAGTCTTAAGTACTAGTTTTTTCTAATTATTTAGTAAATATTACTAAATAAAGTCTACTTCCTTTTATTCTTAAGGCCTTAAGACTAGTTCTAGTTTAGACCCTCCTTATAAGGTTAATACTTATTTTATAAACTTAGAGCCTAATACCTTTAAGGCCTATAAGATAGTAAACTTTTAAATAGGCTACTTACCTTAAAATTAATATAATAACTAAGGTAAAATAAGATACTTATTCTATTACGTCTATAGAGTCACTGGTCTGACTAAGTAGGTATGTGCCACACACACACCCGTACATAGCTATAAGTAGCCAGAATCTAGCCAGTACTAGCTAGTAAGAATCAAGCCTTTTACACACCACACATCTAACCTCTTTCGAGTCTAACATATTCCTTAATTTAAGTAAGAGTATATATATAGTTAAGTTATATATATAAAAGTATATTAAGGTATTTATATTTATAAGGTTATAGATATTAAGAAAGTGTCTTTACTTAAAATAATACTAGTAGACTTACTCCCTATTAGTCTTTATTATATTAATATAGACCTCTTATTCCTTAATACTTTAGTCCTCTTCTATCTTTATATTATTAATTATTACTAGAGCTTTATCCTTTTCCCTAAGTATCTTATTATTTTACTAAATAAGAGTCTACTAGTTATTATCTTATTTCTTAAAGATATAGATTACTAAGCCCTCTATTCTTTTTAGAATATTATACTAATTAATTAGGTTAATAGTAGGCTTAATATCCTACTTAGAGATAAGTCTTATATTTTTAACTTTCTCTAAAGGTTCTCCTTTTATCCTTACTAAAACCTTCTAATTAGTAGCTTTTTTATACTTTTTATTTTATATAAATTAGATTTAGTCTCTAATAAAGTAGAAAATTTACTAGTATATATCCTTATATATTAGTTTATTAAAATAAGTAATATTAATATTATATTATTCTATTATACTATAATAAACTCTTAATAATATTACTAACTATAGATATTCTAACTACTTACTAAATATAAGAAGCCTCTTATCTAATAGTTTATAAAGATACTTATACTTAATAAGCTATTTACTAATAATATAATAATTATTAATAAGTAAATATCTATTATATTTAAATAACCTAATCTAAGAACTATACTACTCCTTAGTATTATACTTAAAGTAATACTTAGTTAAATACTTCTTAGCCTCTTTCTAATTATATTAAAATATAATTAACTTAACCTTTTCTATTAAATAAGGCTAAGTTATATTTATTAGCTTATTAAGCTAGTATATATTTAAAATTCCCCTTATATTTATTTATTTATTAAACTTCCTTAAGAACTTTATAGTATTATTTTTAATAAACTTATCCTTAAAGATAATCTTTAGTTAAATTTAAGTATAAATTAAGGTAGTTAAAAGATCTTTATTATTTATTAAGTTAAGGAAGTTTAAGTTAAGATTAGTAAAGTTCTTATTTATAACCCTTCTTATTACTCCTTCTCCTATAATATACTATTTTACCTTATTTCCTTTTACTAGGGTTCTCCTTTTCCCTCCTTTCTCTTAACTATTAATCCCTATATCCTTAAAACCTTAGTCTTTAGTTATATTAGTTAAATTATTATTAAAAGTAATTAAGTCTCTTATTATAATAAAAGACTTCCTTTTATAACTTTTTAATACTTTAATATTATTAGATAATATAAATAATATTATAATTAGGAGTTTTAAGGTATAGAATAGTTAAAATAGTATAAAGTAAGGGTAATATCTCTTTAAAAGATTAAATAACTTTTAATTAACTTACTATTTACTAGAAAAGGGAGGGGGTTTATTTATTATAAATATTATAATATCTCCTTTTCCTTTATATTAGTTATTAGGTCTATAATCTTTTTACTTTTAATTATTTTTATTAGGCTTTACCTTAATCCTTATCTTTATCTATTCCTAGTATTCCTCTTTAACTAGGGTATCTTTATAGGCTATTTACCTAATATCTTAATATTATAAGGTAATATAGTTATTATCTAGATTAAGAGTATTTAAATACCTTAGAAGAGTTTTTTAAAGAGCCTAGGCTAAGAGTAGTTTATTTCTTAAATAGTATAATAACCTAAAATACTTTATATTTAGCTTTTAGAGTCTAAACCCTTTTTAGCCTACTAATATTATATTCTTTAGCTTTCTTATCTTTTTTTAGTTAAAAATACTTTAATCCTTATCCTAGTTCCTTACTTACTTAACCTATACTTTATTTCCTTAAATAAAGACTCTATTTATAGACTATTTACCTAGTACTCTTATACTATAAGATAATTTAACTATATTCTTAATTATAGTACTTAACTATATTAATAGTATTTTACTTAATTAGATTAAGAGTAAGTCCTTTATAATTAATATTATAGTTATATAATTATTTACTTTCCTCTATAATAAGCTAAACTCCCTTTTATAGGTACTAATCTTATAATTACTAGTCTTAATATTTTCTTAATAAGAAACTACTTTAATCTTTATTTATTTATATAATATTCTATTTATAGTTCTTCTCCTAATCTTAGATATTATTATAAGTTATTTACCTACTATTTCTTTATCTATATTCTAATTTAATAATAAAACCTTCTTATAATTTAAAGCCTAATAGCTATTATAACTTAGAATAAACTATCCTTAAATCCTTATATATTATTAAGCTTATTAGCTCTCTTAATAACTTTTCTTTTAGGCACTTATTATAATAGCTCTTTAGTACTCTTAACTAATAATTAGGGGTATCTTAACTATTAACTAAGGTTTCTCTTTACTATAATCTTTATTATAATTATTATTAAGGAAGAAATAACTAAAATATATAAAGTATTTACTATTACCTATAAGACTATTAGGCTAATTTATAATACTAATAGAAGTATAGTCCCTTTAAGGGTATAGTATATATATAAAGTATTTATTAACTCTTAATTAAGAGGTTTATAAAGTTAAAAAAGTATAGTATTAAATAAAAGCTTAAATAATTAATAGTATTATTACTTACTAAGTTATTAAAGGTTTTATATTAGGTAAAGATATTATTAAAGACTAAGGAAAACTATATAAGGCTTCTAATTATAAGGTAAATAATAAAAATTAAATATAAAAAAGGTAAAAAAGTTATTTTTAAAAACTATAAAAGGACTTTATCCTTTTATACTATTCCTTATAAGTAAACCCTAGAGGTAGTTAAATCTAACTAATATATTACTTTATTTATTATTATAAAAGAATTTAATAAATAATAAATATAATAATATAAAACCTTTATAAACTATAATTTTAAGATTTTATATTAAAAAAAAAATACTTAATAATAAAGTAAATACTTTTAGTTAAAGAGAAGATTTAAAATTAAAAAGAATACTAATTAAATATTTAATACTTAAATATAATAAAAATAAAAACCTAATACTAAGTACTTAAGAACTTAGTCTAACTTAGAAAATAAAGTTAAATAATACTTAAATATAATAAATTAAATTATATATTAAGAAAGATAATTACTTAAATAGTTAAGAGATAAAACTATATTTAATTAAGAAAAGAGAGACCTTTTTATATAATAAATATTAATATATTCTTAATATACTTTAAGAATAGTATAATAATAGCTTAATCTTAATCTATAGTTAGTTTATTTCTTAGGTAATAAGTTAAGATAAATACTATAAGGTAATAATAAGTAGTATTTATTTTTATAAGGAATTATTAAAAGTAAAACTCTTAAAATTAATTACTTAGAATTACTTAGATTAATTCATAAAGATCTAGACTACCTAGTTATAAGAATACCTCCTCCTTAAATATTTATCTATCTCTTTATTATAGCCTTAAATTACTCTAGCTTACTTTATAATCTAATAATTTAGCTTACTCTTAGTTTATTATTAGCTTATTATAATCTATAATAATCTAGTTATATAACCTATTTATCTTTTAACTATATATCTATAAATACCTACTTAGTTACTCTTTTAAGCTATTACCTTAATTATCTTATATCTTTATTAGTATTTATAATATTATACTCTTCTCTTATTAGTTTTATCTTTAAGACTATAGTATTACTTTAAGTCTTTTTATATTATATTTATAAGTTTTTTTTTTTATAT
>JAAHCF010000572.1:0-24829 GCA_038367545.1 Beauveria asiatica | reverse complement strand
TTTTCTAATTTATTTTTATATTAATATATACTTAAATTATAATCTAATACTTAGTATTTATAAAAAAAAGTATTAAGCCTTATTTTTTTTATTTATAATTATATTAAAATAAAGTTAATATAATATAATAAATAAAGAATTAAGTTTACTTTAGTCTTATATTTTATTTATAATAGTTTATATATTAAAAAAGGTATAAAATATTTTACTTTTTTTTACTTTTTTATTTCTTTTTATTTTTACTTTATTTATTATATTTAATTTACTTACTCTTTAAGAATATACTAGTCTTCTTCTAAAGACCTCTTATTTATCTTTAATAAGTCTTTATAAAGCTTTTAAATAAAGGGTTTAATTTATTTATTATAAATTCTTTATAATAATATAAAAAAAGTTATTTAAATAATTATATATTAAAATTATATTATAACTTTATTTATTTTTTATTAATTTAAAGTCTTACTTTTTTTAGTTAATAAGTAAATATTTAATAATAAAACTTAAAGTTTAATTTTAATATAATAAATAAAAATTATCTTAAAAGCTCTTTTAATAACTTATAAGTACTTTACTTATAGTTTATATAAGAGTTTTATTAAACCCTTTATAAGACTATTATTTAAGTAATATTATATTATAGTTTTAAAGAATATTATTAATTAAATACTTTAAAAATAAATATCTCTTATTTTCTTAACTTAAAGGTCTTATAACTTCTTAATAATTATATATAAGGCCTAAAGTACTAACTTTACTTTACTTAATATTATCTTAACTTACTATTCTTACCTTAGTCTTATAAAAATAACTACTTTAAATAAATAAATATTTATAGAAGATTTTACTATTTTATTTTTAAGTATAAAAGGTCTTAAATCTAGTATATACTTATATTAAAAGTAAATTAGTTTAAATTTTAATATTAAGAAGTTAAAATAATAAGTTTAAAACTATTTTTAATAAATAAATTAAATTAACTTAAGCTTATTTTTTATTTTATTATAATTTCTTTTTATATAAAAAAGGTTTATATTATTTATAAACCTAATAATATATAAACTTAAGACTATTTTAAAGACCTTATAAAATAAACTTATAAATAAAATAAAGAAGATTAAAAATAATAATAAACTTTAAAGTATACCTCTCTTTAAGGGGTACTTTTTAGTTAAGCCTTTATTAACTTAGAGTTAAGTTATTTTATTATTAAAAAAGGACTTTATTAGGTTTAAAACTTACTTTAAGTACTTTAAGTATTATAACTCTTAAATAAGTAATTTATAATTTATATTATTAAAAGTACTAATAATATTTAATTATAAAAGTAAAGTAATTCCCCCTTAAATTTATATTATAAAAACTAATTTAACTATTATTAAGATTATTATTTTTATTAATCTCTTTCTTTTATTATTTATTTATTTTTTTAATAAAAACTAATAAACTTTTATTATAATTATAATTTAAATAATTAAAATCTTCTTAAATAACTTCTTTATTATAATTAAAAAGATTATTAAGTACTAGCCTTTTATTATTTAAAGCTTATTTAAAGACTTTTTTAGTTTTTATAATACTATTATATTCTTAATATAATACTAAGTTAGGAAATAACTAGTTTTTAAAAAGGTATTAAATAGCTTAGCTAGTACTTAGTATATAAGGGGGCTTAAAGCCTTTAAAAGTCTATAAGAGATTTTATTTAAGTTTAAGGTATTCTAAGTTATATAGTTATATAAAATATCTTTTATTTTTTTTTTTTATAATTTATATTAAAATCTTAAATATATTCTATAATAAGTAAGTTCTTAGTTAATTTTTTATTAAGCTTAAGTTTATATCTAAGTTATTTTTTATTAGGGGAAGGGAAAACTTCTTTATTAAGACTTTTACTTTTTCTTTTCTTATTTATATTAGTAATTTATAATTTAAGTAAGCTAATATTAAGATTAAGTCTATTATATATTTTACTATATATTTCTTAACTTATTAATACTATTTTTATAATACTAAGATATTTTTAAATAAGCTTAAGTAAATTCTCTAAATAGCCTTTTATACCTTAGCTAAGACTTAAGCTTATATCTTCTTTATTATATTTACTATTTTCTAGTTAACTTAATTTCTTAACCTTTAGGCTTTTTATTAGGCTTATTTTATTTTTATTATTACTTAATTTACTAACTATATTTACTAATTTAGTTTATAATCTTAAAAGGGTTTTATCTTAAGAATAACTTTTTTAATAATATTAATTAAAGCTAAAGTAAGTTATTTATATATTATTTTTATTTATAAAAGGTTTATTATTAAAAATTTAATTATAATTAAAAGTTATATTATTATTTTTATTAATATAATATTTATATTAACTTTACCTTATTTCTTTATTTTAAGGGGGGTATTTACCTTAAATACTTAGAGTTTTAGTAATTATAAAAAATAGTTTAAGTTATATAAGTCTTAATATAAGATTATATACTAAGGTCTTAATATTAAAAAGGCTTAAAAGAGGTTTAAGATACTAATATAATAGTTATAGTTATATTATATTATTATTCTTAAAGGGGTAATTAGTATAGTCTTAATATAAGTTAAGGCCTTAATTATATTATTTATATATAAGGATTTATTTTTATATAAGTCTTAAGAAAAATAGTAAATATTAAAGTCTTTTATTATTACTTTTAAGACTTTAGAAACTAATAGTACTTTATTTAAAAACTAATAAGAGTTTATTTTAAGCTTTAAATAGAGATTTATAAAAAAAATAAACTCTTATAAAATTAAATATAATATATATTATTTTTTATTATTTTTTCTTAAATAAATTTATTAATTCTCTTATATATATAAGTAATTATTTACTTACTCTCTTAAAGATATTAATATAATATTAATATTAAGATAAGTAAAAGCTTATTTAATAATACTTCTTAAATTATTATAATATTTAAACTATCTTCTTAATAAAAGACTAATTATATATTATTATTATTTTTATATATATTTTAAAAAAAGATCTTTATTTATTTATTTAAACTATATTAGATTAGTTATAATAATATCTTAGTTTAGGCCTAAGGCTATAAGTATTATTAGTAATAATAAGAATAAAACCTTATTTTTAGTTAATAAGATAAGAGCTATAAAAAGAATACCTAAGGCCTAAGGCTCTTTTAGTTATAAGGTTAATATTTCCCTTTAAATAATTCTAATTAATAATATTAATATTAACTTTATAGATTTTACTTAAAGGTTAATAAAATTAAAATTTAATATATTTAATTAAGCTAAGAAAGGTCTTTAGCTTATTAATATAATAAAGGAGGGGCCTACTAGGTACCTCCTTAGGTATTATATACTCTTAACTCTTTTTAAAAGTAAAAATACTCTTAATAACCTTAGTATCCTCTTTTCTTTTAAGTAATAAGACTTAAAATAAGTTAACTAAAAATAATAAGTCTCTTAAGCTTAGCTTTAGTATTATTTTATTATAAAATAATTATAAAATTATACTAAATAATTCTTTTAATAATTTAAATATTTTTTCTTTTTATTATTTAACTTTACTAAATATAATTTTATTTTAATATAAAACTAATATATATATTAGTTATAATATTCTTTATTTTAATAAAATTTACTTATATAATTATATTAGTAATATTTAAAGTATTATAAAGGCTATATTATTTTTAAAAAAGGCTTATATTAAAAAACCTAAAAGTTAAAAAAGACCTTTTATTTATATAAGTAATTTACTATTTTTATATTATAAGTTCTAATAATAAGTAAAGCCTTTAATTTAATATTAATTTAAAAATAATATACTTTTATTATAATAATATTTATTTTATTAAATACTAAGAATATAGTTATTAAGTTAATTATATTTTATAATATCTTATTAAATAAAACTATTTTTATAATTATAATATATATTTATTAAAAAAAAGTTATTTTTAATTTAAAAGTAATTTTTATTTATAACTTATTTTTAATATATTCTTTTACTTTTTAATAAAAGGTTAAGACTATATCCTTAAAAGAAAAGTAATATATTATTATAATAGTATTAGCTTAAATTATTTAATTAACTATTATAATAATCTCTTAAAAAAAGTAACTTTTAATCTTAATAATATATTCTTTAATATTAATAATAAGTTCTCTTTTATACTTAATTAAAACTAGTTTTATTTTAAACCTAACTTAATTATATAATATTATTATTTTAGTATAAGATTATAATTAAATTAGTTATAAGGGCTAAATAGTTTAACTTTTTTTAAATATTTATATAACTATTTCTTTTATAATAATTTATATTATCTTTTAATTAATTAAGATATTAGCTCTTATTAAAGCCTTTTTAGCCTTATTATAAGCCTATATTTATTTATACTTTAATTATAATTTCTTTACTTAATTCTTATATTTATTCTTACTTAAAAAAAAGAGCTTATTAATTATTTTTTTTTTAGATTTTAGTCTTAATTAAGTTATAGCTATATTAGGCTTATTATAATATAATTTAATTATAAAAATATATCTAAGTATATCTTTAATAGTAAATTATTTACTATAACTACCCTTAATAAGGTAGTCTTATACTATTATTATTTAAGAGTAAATTTATATATTCTTTAACTTTTAATAGGTTATTTTTTAATTTTATTACTAGATTAGGCTTAATATAGTTATATACTATTTTTTACTTATAAAGTTTTAATTTAATTTATTATATATATATTAAATAATTAAAATTAAAATTTTATATATTTTATTTAAAATTAATATAAAATAATATTAAAAAAGGATTTATTAAAATAAATATATAAATATTAAATTTAAAATTATATAATAAATTTTATATTAAATTTTATTTTTTAACTTTTTAATTTTATAAAATTTAAATATATTTTTTATATTATTAATAAAAAAATTAAATATTTAAAATAATTAAAATTAATTTTTTTTTTAAAAAAATTATTATTTATTAATATTTTAAAAAAATTTATAATAAAATATTTAAATTTATAAAAAAAAATAAGATTTTTTTTTATATTTTATATACTTATATTTAAAAAGTTATAATTAATATAAATTTTCTTTTTTTACTAGTATTTTTTAGTATACGGCGGGGTATCGCGTGCGGCGTGGTGTCGAGCACCTATCACAGGGTGTGGGGGCGTGGCACATGTACCTAGTTAGTGCCAATGCCCGAGAGGTAGGCGAAGAGCAGCCAGCCCTGTTACTAGCTACAGCGCAAAAGATTGTGGATATTCTCGTTCTGGGCTTCGCTTGATTTCCGCTCTAGTCGACATCGTTCTCCTCATCGCTGCTTTCGTCCTCCTCACCATCTGATACTGGTTCGCCTAGCTCGCGGAGGCGTTTCTGTAGAGAAACAAATTGAGAAACATGTTAGTCGTGCTGGTGAGGGATAGCTTCATCAATGGCGTCGTACCTTTTGCTTTGCCGCTGAGTCTTCCAGATCCGTGAAGACTATCAGCAGATCGTCGAGCTCGGATTGGACGCTCTCTTTCTCCCTTCTACTGATTGCGAGTACTGATTCGATCTGGAATCGCGTTAGGCTTGCTTCCTCAAGCAGAAACACATGACATACTTTGGCGGTGGCATTGCGCGCTTCATCCAATTGCCGCCTGGCTTCTTCGAGCTGTTTTTCTAATTCCTTCGTCTTTTTTTGCAACTTTTCTATCGTCGCGGTCTGCTTCTCGCGGGAGAAATGCAGTTCGTCGCGTAGTTCGTCCACTTCGCGTAACTTGGCTTGCAACTCACTTTGCTTGTTTTGCAAATCTCTTTCGTGTTCATTCGTTGCCTGTTTTGGATTTTTTCGAATTTTTAGATTGCGAAACAACTGTGCTGGATTGCCAGAAAACCCACCTTTTGGAAAGAGGCTTCTAGACTACTGACGGTTGCGCGAAGGTCGGCAATTTCACCGTCACTGCGCCTTTTTGTGTGCTCTGCCTCTGTTGCGGCAACTTTTCTCACCGCTATCAATTGCTGTTCCAAAGCAGAATCCTTGGCAGCAATAGCCACTTTCATGGACGCAATTTTCTTCTCGAATTCCGCTTCTTTCGTCATTAAAGCGGACTCCAAAGCTGCAATTTGCTTCTGGTTTTCGGCATCCTTCGCAGACTGAATGCTCTGCATTTTCCTTGTGATGGTCAGATTGGCTCTTCTCACAACACGTGTTGCAAACGAACCTGATTTCTGCTTCGTGGGACCTTTGAGTTCCTTCCTGTGATGCTTTGGCGGCCGCTATTTCTCGTTTGGCATCCTCTTGAACCTTCTGCAGTTCTTTGTTTGCTTCCTCTTTAAAACGGCGGTGTTCCCCCTGCTCTTGGCCGAGGCGTGATGCTTGAGACTCAGAAGCCATCTTCGCTTCCGCGATCGCCCTATCTTTCTCTCGGATTTGCTCGCGCAGAGAATCCACCAGTTCTCTAGAGATTCCTTTCTGGACACCATTAGTGATGACAGAAATCTCAAGCTCCGGGCTTCTATCAATAGCTCTCGCGATACGACTGTAGTTGTCTTTGAAAAAGTTGACAAATACAGAATCAAAATACACATCCGCTAAGCCACTGGGTAACGCCGGGTCTCTCCTCTGCGGTAATGCTTCGAAGTCTCGCAGCAAAGGATGTGAACGCAGTTTGAAGAGTCGCTGAAGATATTGCTCTCGATCTAGCCGAGTCATCAGGATAGAATGCAATGTCGTTCTAGTCACGGGCGAATCTTTTGTAGAAAATTCATAAGCAATGCCAAGAAGCATGGCGCAAAGTCCCTGAACTAGTTCGCTTCCCTCCAAAATAGGCTGCGAAATGACTTGAATGAGACTCTGAATATTGCTCCCTTCGGACAGGAAGTCGTTAACTGCGTCCAAGTCTTCGAACAGCCATATTTGCAGAAGCATCAAGTAAGCGACCGATATACGCGCATCAGAACCTCGCCGAATACCTGTCAGGAGATGTGCTGTAACGGTCTGGATGCTTGTCACTAGCTCCTCGTCCTCAGCAGCATCGCCTTCAGTAAGCTGAAGGGCTTTCATTTTGGCAGCCGAGTTATCGTATAACAAGTGAAACGTAATGACGGCAGCAAACCAAAGGTGATAAGGGTCGCTTGCCGCTTGATCGGCAGAGGGCGCCAGCAAAACAGTCAGTGCATTAGTTGTCTCTTCACCGCCTGTCAGGTAGCCTTCAATAGCTCTCGTGAGAAAATGCAGTCGAACGTTCAGATGATTAGAGAAGTAGGCTTTGAGGCACTCATTAGCCGCATAACGAACGTTGAAAGCTGCGCTGTCTTGCAGATTCAGGATAAGGTCAAGCAGTCCATCAATGACGTATACCTGTGAGCGAGGTCTGACTTCGTTTGCAGAGAGTCGGCTGCCCCCTATCCGTGAGACACTAAGCTGAGCAAAGTTCTCCTGCAACACTGCAGAGTCGCGAATCATATCACCGCACGCGATCAAGCCCTTGATAGGGTTAGCTCAACGACTCGCCGCGCAACTGACTAGACATAGCTCTACTCACTTCCGCTCTAATCTCCATCTGAACATCTGGGCTGAAGGCTAAATGAAGTACGTCGGCACAAAGCCGGTGCTTCCAGAGTAGCTCTTGGTTGCGCGAAACGCCAGCGGAGCCAGGTGTAAGAAGTAGCCGCAGAATTGCTAGAAACGCGTACAAATTTCTGTTTCTTTGTGATTGGGCCCAATTTGCCACATCTTCGCCACTTTCGGGTTGCAAAACACTGTGCAACAGGTCCGCTAACTTTTTCATACATCCAGATTCACGAAACAGGGTCTGGTTCGAGGCATTGCGACGAAGTAAATTCGCCAACAGAATGAGACAGTCCTCTACAGTTCGTCCACCTTCTGATAGCGACCCTTCGGATTCAATAATTGCGAACAGTTTTTCGAATGCGTTCTCGAACGCGACTAGCTTCTGTATATCAATCGAAGCCGGTGTCAAGCTTGTAAGAAGGTTTATGCCTTCATTTCGAATCGCATCACGTTGATCGTCGAGAGTCGCAACTAAGCGAGGTATGCCGAGCGGTGCGGTAAATATGCATTCCTCTGTTCGCTCGGTTCTGGCAGAAAGAATTGCCCCCAAAAGTTGTAGCGAGTATAAGCGGGAGTAGAAGTCGTTCGTTTCGAGGAAGTCGAGCAGTAAGGTAACATTCTCCTGGCGCTGTGTGAACTCATCAGCAAGCCACAAGACAACCTCATCAGACGTCTCGGGGCTATCTTCATTAGGTGTAAAAAGCATAAGCAACGTTTCTAGCACAACTTTGACGGTATCAACATCCTCTCCGTCCTTTGCGAGGCTCCCAATGAGTCCTCTCAGAGCGCTGGAGGAGACGGTGGCCGGAAAGTCTTTTGCAAACGATCGTAGCCCCAAAATTGCCGCCCGGCGGTCTTCTAGCAGAGTAGCAGAGCCTAACCTGCCGCTTAGAACAGAGATGGTATCCGTCGCGGACTGCTTGGCCGGGGCTGTCGTGATTGAGAACATAGCGTCGGATGTGCTGCTATTGTGATTTGTGTGCCATTGAGTTTCTTGGGTATGAAAAGGTCGGCTTATTCACAGTCTATTCGATGCAACAGAGTCGGTTGTGGTGAGGTTTCTCCACTGTTGCAAAAGAAGACGGAGGGTTTGAAGAAGCTCCGCCGGCCCAGGTAGATAGATAGATGTTGAAATAGGCAAGGAAGAAGCTTTGTCCCACCTAGGCAGGTCTGGAAAGGCCGAGGTCTGGAAGAGCTCCCACGCCACGCATTGCAGCTCCAGATAGTTCTTTTACACTATAACTGCATTCCTTCTACGAATAGTGTGACATCTTGAATTTTGGCCCGTATTGTCTTCAATTGTGAAAATGAGTATTGCTACACGTGCCACGCACCCACCGCTTCGCTATTAGGTGCTAGAGGGTCAGGTAGCTACTATAGCCCTATAGCTACTTTTATATATATATATTATTAAATTATATATAATTATTATTATAATATAAATTATAATAAGAAAAATTAAAAGTATTATAAATAATTATTTAATATTTTTAGAAAATAATCTTAAATTTCTTATTATATAAATAGTTTATTAATTAAATATATTATAAAGTACTTTATATTAATAACTTAATAATATTAATAACTAAAGGTAAATATATTTATATAATATAAAGTTATTTATATTAAAAAAATACTTTTTAATATTAATATTATTATTTAAATACTTTTAATAGTTTTATAAAACTTTTAAATACTTTAATAATTATTAGTATAAGAAAAACTATAGCTTAGTTTATTTTAGTACCTTATTATACCTAACTTATACTTAATCTAAATTAAAACCTATACTCTTCTTATATTTATAATAATATTACTACTTTAAATAAGTATTAATAATTATTATCTTATATTAATTCTTCTAATTTAAATTTTTAGACTATTTCTTCTAAATATATATATATATTATCTTTACTTTTTTAAAATACCTTATATTAATTATATAACACCTAACCTATATTACTATTAATAAGTATAAATAGAGTATAAAAAGGTAATAGCTTAATAATAAGTTACTAATTCTATAACTATAATAAAATTAATTAAGTTAATTATAACTTAATAATTTATATACTTAAGCCTACTAGTATATATATTTACTATTAGTTTAATTATAATTTAATAAATATTTAAAGTTAAGTTATTAACTTAGTAAATTAATAAAGAGGGCTTTATTTAGTTTAGAATAAGGAATAAAGCCTTAGAGGAGACTTAATACTAATTTAATAAAAAGTTAAAGTTAAGTTATAACCTTAGTTATAAAAAAATATATATAAAGAAAATAGTATTAAAAAGATAAAGCTTATTAAGCTTTAGTCTTAAGAGTTTATAAAATATACTTTTTCTTATTTTTTAAATTTTATAATCTTATTTTCTTATTTAGCTTATCTTATATTATTATAATTCTAAAGCTTTTATTTTAAGCTATCTAAGAAAATAGATTAACTACTAGAAGAATAGATTTAAGAGCTAATTAACTCTAAAGACCTAAGTTAAGGAGGATTACTAAGGGAGTAATATTAATTTACCCCTAATCCTAGACCCTACCTATAAGTAAGAAATAATATCTTAGATAAGGTAAATAAGTTTATTTAATAAAAGTATAAAAGTATATCCTCTTTAATAAATAAAGAAAAATAGAATCTCTAATAAGAAATTTATTAAGTAAAATAAAAAAAAGCCCTTAAAAAAAAGCTTTAAAAATTATAAAAAAAAATAAATAATAAAAAACACTATTTCTCTAATAAGAGTAATAAAGAGTATTTATATTAATATAAACTTTATATTAAAAATATTATAAAGTTACCTAATAATTATAATTTCTAGGTTTATAATTAATAAAAATAGGATTTATAATAAGCCTTTATAATTAATCTTTAGAAATTTAAAAGAGAAATAATATAAATTATTTATACTTAAGAATATATAAATATAAATAACTATATTTATTAAGACTAGTATATTAATAGTAGTTTAATAACTAAATAAATATTTTATTTATAAAATTAAGAGTACTTTTTAAAGTAAAGTAAAAACCTACTTAAAAACTCTATAAATTTAAAAATAAATATTATTATAATATTTAAGTTAGCTTATTAATACCTTAAATAATATCTAATAGAATTTTACTTATACCTTAATACTCTTAAGAAAAAACTATTAACTTTACCTAAATCTAAAAAAGTATAATAATATCTAACTAAACTATAACTATAGCTATAGTAATATATAATTACTTAAGTAAATAAAAATCCTAAGATATAAGAAGAGGCTATTTTAGTAGTTATATATATATAAGAAACTAGGTTAAGAAAAGGTTAAAGTAATAAGTGTCTAGTAAGAGAAGAGCCTCTAAAGAAAAGAAAAGGCTTAATATATAATTAAAATTTTACCCTATTATCTTCTTTAATAATAAAACCTATAAGATCTTCTTATAAAAAACCCTAGATCTAAAAAGGGAGGTTCTAAAGAGACTATAAGAAGATAAGTAAACTTATATACTATTACTATTATAATAAAGAGGGGTATATTTCTCTAGAATACCTAAAAAAGAAGTTTAGTATTAAATTACTTATAAAAAAAGGTAAATAAATAATATAATTATTTCTTATATTATTTTAGTAAATTATTTATAAGAGGGAACTTAATTACCTATTAAGTTAATAAAAATAGATAAAAATATCTATATTTTAAATATTATAAAAAAATATATAGACTAAGAGTCTAATCTTAAAGAGGTTATAAATACCCTTTTATTAATAAAAGAGAGTATAGGGAATATTAATTACTATACCTTTATAGTTCTTAATATAAGAGAAGGAATTAGTCTAATTAGTTAAAAGTTAGTATAATAACTATAGCTAAAGTAATCTTAAGAAACTAAAAGACTAGTAATCTAAGCTACCCTAAGATAGTAGGTATAACCTAATATTTTATATAAGGTACTTATTACCCTTACTAATTATTAAGGAATTATAAGGATATTTATTAGCTAGTACTTAGCTAGTAATCTACTAAAAAAGGCTAATAAGATAGGGTATCTTTTAATTTTAGGTAAGCTTATCTTAAAAAAATAAGATATCTTTATTAATATAAAAAAAGAGTATTAGTTTTTTAAAATATAAAAAACCTAAATTTAACTTAATACCCTTTAAAAGTTTATAAAGAAATTAAAAAATATTACTTTTATATATATAATTATAAAAATACTAAAGCTACTCTTACTCCCTAATAAAGATAAAAATAGGTTAAAAACCCTTTAAGTCTATTAGATTTTAAAAGAATTATAAGGATATATAAATATATTTAATATATTTAAAATAGGAATTATCTTAAGATATAAAGAAACTAATTATATAATTAATTTTAAAGAGGGGACTATACCTTTATATAGTTCTATATACCCTCTCTTTCTTTAAGAATTAAAGACCCTTAAGGAATTTATTAATAAAGCCCTAGAAAAGAGATAGATTTATTACTTTATTAGTCTTACTAGATTACTTATTTTATTTATTCTAAAATTAAATAAAATACTTTAATTATATATTAATTATAAAGGTTTAAATAAAATTACTAAGAAGAATTAGTACCTCTTATTTCTAATTATAGAAATCTTAGACTATATCTTAAGAGTAAAGTTCTTCTTTAAGTTAAATATTAAAGATACTTATTATTATATCTAAATTAAAAAAGAAGATAAGTAAAAAATTATATTTAATAGTTAATATAGTTATTATAAGTTCTTTATTATACTATTTAGACTAATAAATACTCTAGCTACTTTTTAAAATTATATATATTAAATAATAAGAAACTTACTTAATAAAATCTATATAATATACCTTAATAATATCTTTATATTCTCTTAAACCTAAAAAGAGTATATAAAATATCTAAAAGAAATATTAGATAGGTTAAGAAAAGCTAAACTATATATAAAGCTATTAAAATATATTTTTTATAAATTTAAGGTAAAGTTCTTAGGCTTTATTTTTTTAAAAGAGGGAATTTAAATAAATATATTAAGGGTATAAATAATTTAAAAGTAACTAAAACTAAAGACTTTTTAAGAAATTTAAGTATTTTTAGGTTTTTATAATTTTTATTATTAGTTTATTAAGAATTACTTATAAAAAGCCTTATTATTTATAGTCTAGTTAAAAGAACTAGTAAAAGGTAAAAAACTAAGAAGAGTTAACTTTAGTATAACTAAGAGGTATACCTTTAATAAGTTAAAAGTAGCTTTCTAGAGTATACCTCTTCTCTTATACTATAATCCTAAGAAAGGGGTTAAGTTAGAAATAGATACTTTAAAAGATAATACCTCTAGTATTACTTTATAAATAGATAAGAAAGGCTAATATTATCTTATTATATTTTAGTTAAAGAAATTTACTAAAATAAAGTAATAGTATATAATTAGTAATTAAGAAATACTTATAATAATTAAATACTTTAAAAGATAAAGATAATACTTAAATAAAGACTAGCTAATTAAAGTTTAGTCTAATTATTATAACTTATAAAGTTTTATAGGCACTTTTAGATTAAATAAAAAGTAAGTAAGATAGTATATATTTCTTATATTATTCTAATTTATAATAAAGTATTAGGCTAATAAGATAAACCTTACTAATACTCCCTTAAGATAGCCTAACTATATATTAAATAAAGGCCCTAACCTAAAGTTAGTTAATAACTTATAGAAGAAAATAGTATTTATAGCTATAATTATAGCTTAAAATAAAGGTAAGTAGAGAATAAATCTATTTATATTTAACTCTATAGACCTAGGTAAGATACTAGAAGTGGGTTAAGAACCTATAGGTTATTTATAAGGTAGCTCCTTACCTAATTAAGAAAAGAATTAATAGTAATTTAATAGCCTAAGAGCTTATATACTTATTATAGTTATAGATATATAAATATATAAGATTTTAAATATAGATTTATATATTATTATTTTATATACTTAAAATAAAGACCTAAATTACTAAAAGAAGAAGTAACTAGCTACTAGAGTTAAAGGGTACCTATAGTAAATTACTAATATAGGATTACTCTAATTTAAAGAGAGGATTTATATCCTAAAAAATCTAGACCTAGTTTATAAACTATTATAGACTTACTATAATAATCTATTAATAGGATATTTTAGTACTAACTAAATAATAGATCTTTTATATTAAAACTTCTTTTAGTAAAATATATAAAAAGATATAGTAGATTATATAACTATATATATAGTATATTAAATTATTATAATAAAATAATATAAGCTATATAATAAATTAGGGTTATTACTAATCCCTTTAAGACCTTAATTATAATTAATAATAGATTTTATTATAAGTCTATTACTAGTATATATTAAAATAAGGTAAATAAATTTAATCTTAGTTATTATTAATAGATATATAAAGTATAGCCTCTTTTTTATAATAAATACTAATATAATAATTATATAGCTAATAAAGTTATTTTATAATAAAGTTAAGTTATTATATAATATATTTAATAGTATTATCTTAAATTAAGGATTTTTATTTATAAGTAAATTTTAGTTAAAGTTATATAATATTTTAAATATTTAATATTAACTATTTACTATATTTTATCCCTAAATAGATAAATAGATAAAAAGAATAAACTAAATATTAAAATATTACTTATACTATTTTATAATAAAAGTATAATATAATTAGCTATACCTATTAATAATAACTTAGTATATATATAATAATATATAAAGTAATATAATAAATAATTCTCTATTATACTTATTATTTAGATATTATCTTAAACTTAGGATTTAAGTTAAGGCTAACTCTATAAAAGAAGGGCTATTAGAGCTAAGAACTTAAGTAAAAAAATTACTAAAGTCTAGAAAGAAAATAGAAGAATACTAATAATAAGTAGTATAGTAATAAGTATATAACTATAATTAATAATATTAGTTACTTAAATTATCTTAAGGAGATTTAGTTATATTATTTATAAAGAACTTTAGGTTTAAGGTAATATAGAGTAAATTAGTGCTATAATATATTAGGCTATTATAGGTATTAGAGAAAATTAGTATATAGGCGTATTAATTAGCCTTATTAGAGTAATATTCTTAAATCTATAATATATTCTATATTAGTTTATTAGAGCCTTAGAAAGGGGAACCTTATAAACTATTATTAATACTAAAGCTTAATAATTTAGAAGAAGAATAAGAAGTTAAGAATATTATAATATATAAAACTATAAATTAATTAATACTTTTTTTAGTAAAATAAAAAAAATAGTTAATAGAATATAATAAATAGTTAATAGAAGAAAACCTAGTAAATATATAGGATTACCTATAAGACTATTAATTATAAATTAATAAAAACCTATATAAGAGAGGGAGACTAAGAAAAACTAAGTAATATTATCTAAATCTATTAAATTATATTAAACTTATAAAAAATAAAAAATAAAAATAAAGAAAATTAATATAAAATAATATATACTTACTATATTATTAGATTATAAATATAAATTATAGTTTTCTCTAATTTATTAGTATTAATAAGAAAAGCTATTAATAATAATATTAAATATCTTTATTATTAATTATATTTTACTAGCTCTTAGCTAGGGTATAAGGAATCTTAAATAGTTAGTTAAAGTTAAAGGACCTAACCCTCTACCTAAATAAGAGTCTACTTATAGATATTAAGTATTAAATAGTACTATACTTAAGTACTTTACTTAAGTTAGATAGTAACTTAATAAGGAATTAGGGATCTTACCTTAATATTCTTTATAATACTTATAAGGTTATATATATAATAATAATAATTATAATAAGAGTTAAAACTCTATATAAGACTTAGAGTTATTTTAATTAGTTATTAATATTAAGTAGAATTAAAAAGAAAATCTAGGCTATTATTATAAAAATATATATATTATATATATATATTTATAATAATATAGTTAAGCTAGTTATAATTAGCTATTATCTTATAATATATTTATAAGAAGGTTAGCTAAGACTAGGGAACTTATTAATAGAGAAAAGAAAATATATAGGTAAATAGCTTTTTTAATTAAAGTAATAATAGGTATTATATTAGTCGGATTCGACCACCTCTGGGGTTTACCTACGAGGAATAGTATAAAAGGACGATATCCTTCTATAGTTTTTAAAAATAACTTTTTTACCTTTTTTATATCTAATTTCTATTATTTACCTTATAATCTAGAGCCTTATAAGGTTTTCTATAGTCTCTAATAATATCTTTACCTAATATAAAGCCTTTAATAATTTAGTAAGTAATAATACTATTAAATATTTAAGCCCTTATTTAATATTATATATTTTTTATAATATTAACCTCCTAATTAAGAGTTAATAAATACTTTATATATATATAAAACCCTTAGAGAGACTATATTTCTATTAATATTATAAACTAGTCTAATAGCCTTATAGGTAGTAGTAGATGCTTTATATATTTTAGCCGCTTTCTCCCTTAGTAATAATCATAGTATATTATTAAATAGTAGTAATATAGTTAAAAGAATATTATATAAGAAAGAAAAACTTAAAAAGATTACCTAGCTCTATAAACGCCTAATAATTTTTAATTAATAAAAATAAGTACTATATATAAAAATAGTTAGTATTATTTATAAGTCTTATTTAGTTAAATATAATAGTAATTAAACCTTTATTTAAACTACTAGGGGATATTCTACTATTTAGCTATAAAGAGTACTCTTCTATATTAAAGTATTCTAACTTATTACTAAAGAAGTTATCCCCTTCTTTATTATTAAAATCCTTATTAGTATTAGAAAAGCTAGTAAAAGTACCTATTATACTTATAAATAGAGGGCCTATAGGAGGTAACTTAATAATAATAGGATATTATATAAAGTTAACCTAAAAAAATTTAAGTATAAAGTTATTAACTTAGGTAAGAGCTATTTAAATAATATTTATATTTATCTTATTATATTAATAAATAAATATATTAATAACTTTTATAAGTTACTTTTTATTTTTAAATAGAGGAATAAGAATAAAGGAATTTATTATAAATATATAATAAATATTTTCTAAAGTACTTTAAATATAAAACTCTTCTTATAGCTTATTAGTAATAGGTATTAACTAGGGATCTAGTAGAGGATATATAGCTATAAGCTTAATAATAAGTTATATATTAATAGCCTTTTACTTTACTTTAGTACTTTAAGAGGCTAATAGTAAAGTAGACTATTAAGCTTAAGTAAGCTAATTAAAGGGACTAATTAATACTAGTATTAAAGTAGTATTAATAGGCTAGCTTAGGGTAGTCTATATAGTAAAAGTAATTTTAGGAATAGAAAAGTAATATTTTACCTTAGACTCTTAGTTTAAAAGCTACTTAATAGTTAATAAAGGAAGAAAAAGAAAAGACTATAAGTTAATATACCTCCTAACCCTTTAAGAAATTAAGAGCCTATATATATATAGTTTTATTAAACTAATTTAAAGTATTAGCTAAAGAACTAAAAGACTAAATAATAATACTAGTTATAAATAAAGTAATTAGACTAAGAACTATATTTAGAGTTATAAATAAGGGTATAATAAAGTTATTTATAGGCTTATTATTAAAAGAAATTATTATAAGAGAAGAAAAAGAGTCTTTTATATAAGGATAAGTATAAGAGCTTATTTAAGAAGGAGTTAAACTAGCCTAAGAATCTTAAAAGTAATATAATATACCCTATATTAAAGGAGAATCCTAAGGAAAAGAGATTACTTTAGGCTTATTAGTAAAGTTTATAAAATAAACTTTATAAAGAGTATTAATAGTAAATATAATAATAAAAGTAAAAGTAAGTAAATAAGGTAAAGGGTTTTTAAAAAATAAAGTAAAAAAGGTTATAAAAAAAAAATATAACTTTAAGTTAAAAGAAATATAGCTCTTAAATACTTATTTATTATTACTAGCTAGTTAAATATAAAATATTACTATTTATAATAATAAAGGTAAAGTAAGTATATTATTATAGAATTTATATAATATTACTTAATTTATAAGTATATAAGGTATATTAGAATTTTTATAAGGATCTAAAGAATTTAATTTAATTCTAAGGAAGTTACTAGTACCTAATAAAGTACCTATTAAGGGGGGGATAATTATAATACTTAACCTATATTACTATTAATAAGTATAAATAGAGTATAGAAAGGTAATAGCTTAATAGTAAATTACTAATTCTATAACTATAATAAAATTAGTTAAGTTAACTATAACTTAATAATTTATATACTTAAGCCTACTAGTATATATATTTACTATTAGTTTAATTATAACTTAATAAATATTTAGAGTTAAGTTACTAACTTAGTAAATTAATAAAGGGGGCTTTACTTAGTTTAGAATAGGGAATAGAGCCTTAGAGGAGACTTAATACTAATTTAATAAAAAGTTAAAGTTAAGTTATAACCTTAGTTATAGAAGGATATATATAAAGAAGATAGTACTAAGGAGATAAAGCTTATTAAGCTTTAGTCTTAAGAGTCTATAGAATATACTTCTTCTTACCTTCTAATTTTTATAATCCTATTTCCTTACCTAGCTTATCTTATATTATTATATTTAAATAAAAATACTTTTTTAATACTTATAACCTTATAAATATAAATACTATATTATATTTTTATACTTATAACTTAAGTATATATATACTTTTTTTTAGATTAAAGAATAAATACTTTATTTTACTTTAGTTATTATATTCATTTTAAAGTAAATAGGTTATTTAAAAGCTTACTATCTTATAAGCTTTAAAGGTATTAAGATTTAAGTTTATAAAATAAGTAATAATTTTATAAGGAGTATTTAAACTAGAACTAGTCCTTAAAGTTTAAAAATAAAAGAAAGTAAACTATACTTAGCCTTATTTACTTAAAAAATAAAAAGTACTAATACCTAAAGTAAAGCCTAATAGTCTTAAAGCTTATATTATTTATTTTAATTATAAGAACTTATTAGAACCCTTAGTTACTAATATAGTAAATATTAAACTATATTTTAAGAAGTAATTTAAGATATTTAATAATTTATTAGAGAAGGATAACCTACTTACTAAGCTTTAGAACCTTAGATTTATAGTTATATAAAAAATAAGTTTTTTTTTAATATAAATAAAAACTTAAAAAATAAGATTAAATTTAATATTAATAAATTATAATAATAAATTATAAATAATATTATATTAAAGAGGATAAGTATAATAGTTAAAGAAGTTATATAATATAACTTAGAAATTAGATATTTACTTATTTAAAGGGTTTTAAATATAATAAAAAGGATTTAAAGAATAAAGGTAATTCTAGTAATTCTTATAAGCGTAAAGGCTAAAAAAGGACTAGCTATTACTAACCTATATATTAGAAAATAAAAGGCTTTTAAGTATACCTTTTATAATATTATATTAATAATAAATATTAATATAGTTTTAATTAAAGAGTATATTACTTAAAAGTAAGAATATAAGTAGTTTACTTTAGTAAAAAAAGAAGAGTATTTAGTAATTATAAATAAAGTAAGGGGATTAATAAGTAAAAAAATTATCTTTATAAGTATAAGACCTTTAATTACTAGTTTAAGTAATAAAGGAATTATTAATTAAGAGATTAAGTAAATAAATATATATATATATTATATTTTTAATATTAAATATATTATAGTTATTTTATAATCTTTATCCTTTATTTATATTAAAGTAAATATCTTTAAATACTTACTAATAAAAGTACTTATAAATTCTAGTATAAAAGGGAATATTATAAGTTAAGAACTAGCTACTAAGTATAAGGTTACTATAAAGCCTTAATAAGTTATATTTATATCTTACTCTAATAAATAAGTAATTATAACTAGATTTATACTTTTATAATTATACTTTAAAAATACCTTTATTTAGTAAAAAATATATATAACTAATAAACTAGTATTTATAGACTTTATTTTAAAAATACCTTTTATTAAATTTACTTAAATTATATTTAAATATCTTAAAGATTAAGAAAGTATAAAGTTATAAATATAGTTTAATAATACTAAAATAATAACCCTTATAATAAAACTTATAACCTAAGAAGTTATTAGTAAATTACTTAAGTTTAGATAATAGTTATTAAAAATATAAACTATAATTATTAATTAAGAGTTTATATAAAAAGAGAATATATTAAAAGGAGAATTTAAAAAAAAGAATATAATTTTTAAATTAAGAGAGGATAATAAAAAAGAGGTTAAAAAGATCTTATATTAAATTACTATAAAAGAAGAAGTTATAATAAATAGAAAATATATAATTATAACTTTATAAGAGTAATTAAAAGATAAGATTAAAGTCTTTATTTTTTATAAGAAAAAAGGGGTAAAAATAAAATTACTAAATATATTTAATAGCTTTATACTAAAAGATAATCTAAAATAAAGAGAGAAGAAGTAAAAAAAGGTAAAAAAGGAGGTTAAAGCTATTTATAAATATATTAACTTTTTAATAAGTAAATTCTTTAAGATTAAAAAAAATATTTAAATATATAAAAAAAGACTATATAATATTAAAAAGTAAATTAGTAATTTAATTAAAAATAAATAAGAAATATTCTTTATAATACTTTATAATAAAAGAGTTATATTAGCTTAGACTTTTAAAGAGAGTAGCTAACTTAATCTTAATATAATATCTTTATAAGAGTTAAAGGTTATTAATTATAAGCCTTAGTAAGTAAAATTAATCTTAATTCTAAAGGGGATTTTACTAAAATTTATTTAGCTATTTAAAATAAGATTAGAAGTAAGAGTTTTAAAGAAAAGCTATAACTTTTATAAGAATCTAATATTTTTAGTTATTAAGCTAAATAAAGGTTTATAACTAATTAATTTAGTAATATATATTAATATAATATTAGTTAAAAATATAAATATTTCTTTAATTTATAAAGAGATTATTAAAGACTTTATAATATATAAGATTTTATTATTATTAAATTTCTTTTTTAGTTATAATTAAGTACCTTTAGCCTTTAGAAGTTAAGATTTAATAACTTTCCTTAGCTTAATTAGTTTATTAAAAATATATATACTTCTTTAAGATATTATTAACTTAGTTATATAATTTATATATATAATAATATAAATATTAATAGAATTTATATTAGAGATTTACTATTTTTACTTAAATAATATTATTATATAAAATTTTAATAATATATATAATAATAAAGAAGTACTCTTAAAGATTAAATATTATATAATAAAGTATATTTAAAACTTTAATAAGGTCTTAGTTAATATTAAATTAATAAACTATATAATTTTTAATAAAAAAAGCTATTAATATTAAAAAAGAATAATAATTATAAAGTTCTTTTATAATATATTTAGTTATAACTTTATAAAGTATAAAGTCTTAAAAATTTAAAAGTAAAAAAAGTATTATAATATTAAAAAAATATATAACTTTTTAAGTATAATAGCTAATTATAAACTTATAATTAGTAACTATTTATATATTATTAAACCCTTAATATAGCTCTTAAAAAAAGATATAAGTTTTAAGTAAAAAGAATTATAAAAAAAGGTAATAAAAGAGTTAAAAAGAAGACTTATTATAGCCCTAATCCTAATTATCTTAAGCTATAAATAAAGTATAAGAATAATTATCCTTTAAGTAAATACTTTATTATTTAAATAAAAGATAATATTAATATAAATAATTAAGAGGAGGAGAATACTTATATAATTTAAAAGTAATATTTAAATTATTATAAAGATAAAATATAATTAAATAAAATATAAAGTTAAAGGATTATTATATATATTTTAATAGTTATATAATTATATTTATAATATTAGTTTTATTTTAAAAATAAATATATTAGTCTTAAAATAATATATTAATAATAAAATAAATAATATTATTAAAGTACTAATTATAAAGTAATTAAGTTATATTTAACTATTTAACTTTATAGTTTTATATATACTTAGTAAAAAGAATTTAGTAATAAATATATTATTTTAAAAACTAATAAAACTATTTAACCTTTTAAAAGTAAAATATAAAGAAGATCTAAAAGAATTTATTAACTTAATACTAAATTCTATATATAATAATACCTTATTCTTTAAATTAAAATATAATAATAAAAGTTAATTAATAATAATATTTTTAATAATAGTTTAATATTTAGAAGGAATAGCTTTTAATTAAAGGTATAAGTTTAGAAATAATATAAATTAGTATCTTTTTTATAAAAAAAGCCTATATTAGAAAGTTCTAAAAAGGCTAAAGTTACTTTTACTAGTTAATAATCTAAAAGCTAGAAAGATAATAATTAAAGAAGTTTATAATTCTTTTAAATATAAAAGATCTTAAATTATAAGTAAATAAATTAAAGCTTAATACTTTTAGTTAAAGATAAATAAAAATATATAAATTATTATTTAAGCTTATAAATTATATTAAAAGTAAGTTATTATATATAAAATAAAAACTATATTATATATAAAGTTTATAAGACTTATAAAGAAAATATACTTTAATTTATAATATATACCTAATAATTAAAGATATAAGTTTTTTATAAAGACTAAGTATAATCTTATTAGCTAAGTAAAAGTAATACTAGTTAAAAGTTATAATTTAGTTATTATATTTAGATTTATTAAGAAGTTATTAGGTAAGTATAGTATATTTATAAAAGTAGTTATTAATAGTAGATTAGAGTTTAAGGGTATGTTTTTAACTATAATATATAATTAAAAATATAAGTATATAATAATCTTAAAATATAATTTAAGAGTAAATAAAATAATAAAAATAAGATATTATAATATAATATTTATTATAACTAAAATAATTAGGCCTAGTATAATAGCTTAGTAATATCTATTAAATATAGTTTTATTTATAAACTAGATATTAATATAAGTATTTTATAGAAAATCCCTTTACTACTTATTATTTAGTTAGTACTTAATTTTATTAATAGAGTTAGTAGTCTTAACTTAAAGGTTAATAAGTTAAGGTAATATATAAAACTAATACTTTTTATTTAAAACTAAAATAAAGGTCTTCTTAAAGTATTCTAAAAATATTAAGATTATATATTAAAAAGTCTTTAAGTTCTAAAAGTAACTAATAACTTAAATAAACTAATAAAATAAATTTTAACTATAAAAAAGTCTAATACTAATAAGTATATTAGTCTTAGTGTATAATATAGTCTAAAATAATAACTTATCTTAAGATATAAAGGTAAAATTATATTAATAAAGTCTTTATAAAGTAATAAAATATAATAAAAGAATAAAAATATATTATCTTATAACCCTAAATAAAATTAACTTATTTAGAATATATACTATTAATTAGTTAAAGGTATTTTAAAAAAATAAAGTAAGGTAATAGTTTTATAAAAAAGATAATAACTAAACTAATTCCTTAAAGAATAACTCTAAAAGTAATAATAAAAGTAATAAGTATATTTTAAAGGATAATAAAAGAGCTCTTAATCTAAATAAATTATAAAATAATAAA
This sequence comes from Beauveria asiatica, assembly GCA_038367545.1. NCBI lineage: Eukaryota > Fungi > Ascomycota > Sordariomycetes > Hypocreales > Cordycipitaceae > Beauveria > Beauveria asiatica. Next base: position 1,650 of record JAAHCF010000572.1, on the reverse strand, counting down.
TTATAATATTATAATTTATAATATAAAAAGTTATAAAAAAAACTATAAAGACTTAACTTTAAAAAAAAAGATAATAATAAAATAAGAAAATAAAACTAAAAGTATTAATTATTATTATTAAAAGAAAGTATATAATAAAAAGCTTTAATTATAAATAAAATAACTAGTTTTTTATATTTTATTTTTTATTTTCTTTATTTATAAGAAGTTATATTTAGTTTATTAAAAAAAAGCTTTTATTATTACTTAATAATTCTTAGCTTATTTATAGTATTTAAAAATAATTAATAATAAAGTTAAAGAATAAATTATTAGTCTAGCTAAATAAAATAAAGAAGAATTAACTAAATATTAATAACCTAATCTCTATATAAGCTATATTAACTATTTTTTAAACCCTTTAAAGGCTTTTAGTATTTAAAGTATAGTTACTAGTTATATTACTAATTAATAACTTACTAAATATAGTTTCTATATAATTTACTAAAAATACTTAAAATAAAGATATAATCTTAAAAAGGGTATAAAATATAAAAATACCTTAAGGTAATATTTAATATAAAGGTAGTTAAATAATATAAGTAAAATTAAGGGTTTTAATAGTTATATATCTAAATTAAGAGTACCTTTTACTTATTAATATAATTAAATACTACTCTAAAGATAAAGCTTAAAAAGGTCTTAGTTTTAATTAAAAGATATATACTTTATATCTTTAAAAGAAGAATATATTTAATAATTATCTTTTAAAATACCTAATTAACTAAATAGAATTACTTTTAGAATTATATTATTAATACCTAGTTTTTTAATATAACTAAGTAAAATATAAACTTAAAATAAAATAAAGTCTTATATATATTATAACCTTTATCTCTAATAATAAAAAAAATAAGGTTATATATAGCTTAAATTATTAGTTATATAAGAGATTAAGAGTTATAAAATACTTATATAAAAGACTTAAAATTTATTAAAGTAATACTAATTATTTATTATTTATTATAAGTAATAATACTAATTAAAGTTTTTTATATTAAGTATAATATTAAAGAAAGTATAAATATTAAGAAGCTTTTAATTAGGTATTTTAAAGATTTTAAATTTAATTATAAGACTTAAGAAATAATTAAATAAAGATATATTAAAGTAATTAAAGATATAAAGAGACTTATTTAAGTAAGTTAATTAAAAAGATAAAAAGAAAAAAAGAAAAAAAAGAGGAGAAAATTACTAAAAAAAAGAAAATATAAAAAAGAAATATATTAGTTATTTAAATTATAAAAAATATATTATAATTTTATATATATTTATTATAATAAAATAATTAACTAATATAAACTAATAATTTTATATATTTAATTTATTAGATTAGCTAATAATTATATTATTTATATTAATTATATTTTTCTTTTTTCTTTTTTCTTTTTTTTTTTTTATATTCTTTTAAAGCTTTTTATACTTTACCTTTATTATTTAAAATTCTTAATCTTAGCCTTAGAAGTTATTACCTTTAAGCTTATTATTATTTTAATATTTTTAAGACCTTTTTTATTTTTATTAGTTAAATAAAGAATTTATTTTTATATACTTTATTTTTTTTTATAATTTAATTTATAATTTATTACTTTATTATATTTATTTTTTTTC
>JAAHCF010000571.1:0-24831 GCA_038367545.1 Beauveria asiatica | reverse complement strand
TATATTATTAACCTTAGAGCTATTATAAGCCTATTATATAAGTAGTAGCTATACTACCTAATTATCTTATTAGTAGTTAATATAGCTTTATAGGTATTACTCTAAGATTTAGTTTAGAATCTCTATCTAACTATCTAACTATAGGTAGAATATTATAGATAAGCCTTACTTAACCTTTATAGTTTCTATAAGGTATTTCTAGAAGTTAGATATAAATAACTTATTATAATCTAATATAAGCTTCTTTAGTAATCTATATTATACTATAATAGTCTTAAAGAATATATATATTAAGTCTTTAGTATTATTTAATTCTATATAAGGAATATAGTAAGTATATTTTATAAGTTTATTTATAATAACTAGGATACTATTATAAACTACTCCTATTATAGGTTCTTTTAACTTTAGTAGTTTAACTATAAAGTCTATTATAACTATCTACTATACTTATTCTAGTAATAGTATTAGTTATAGTTCTCTATAAGGCATATATTATAATACTTTTACCTTTCTATATATATTATATTTATTTATAACTTAGTATACTATTTTCCTACTTTTTAGGAAGTTATATAATCTTCTTAATCTATTAATTATTTTCCTTATACCCTAATATTTATATAGTATATACTTATATATTTCCCTAATAAGCTACTCTTAGAGTATATTAGGAATATACTAATATTTATTATATAAGAAGATTTCTCCTTTCTTAATTAAATATAGTTTTATTTCTTAATTATCTAAGTAGTTATCTTTACTAATATATAATTTAATTTATTATATCTAAGTATTATCTAACTCTATTCTTTAAGTTATACTAAGTTCTTAAGTGCCTAGTACTAGGTTTTTACTCTTATTATACTTAAGTATTAGATATTTAATTAGTATTCCTTCTAATTTTAAATCTTCTTTTTAGCTAAGAGTATCTACTTTACTATTAAATATCCCTTTTTAGTATAGAATCTTAAAGTTATAATCTATAAGTATTACGTCTATAGAGTTACTAGTTCTAACTAAGCCATATATAGCTATAAGTAGCTAGAATCTAGCTAGTACTAGCTAGTAAGAATTAAGCCTTTATATACCACACCTCTAACCTCTTTAAGTCTAATAAGTGGTAGTAATTACTAATAACGAGCGTGTGGCCGCTAGGACTGGACTATTAATCTAGTCCCCGGGTTACGCCCACGTTACCGTTAAGGACCGATTCCGACCACTAAAATAGGAGCATTATTAGGGGTAACGTCGGTACTGACCAAGTACGAGTACTACCCCTGAGCCTACTAAGTCGACTAAACCATCAGCACGATCGTGACCTGCAGCGACCGTACGATACCAACCAACCAGTCAACAGCTATACCTTTCACTAGGCCACACGGCAATTCCGTCTACAGGCTCGTTACGAGTCGTGACCTTCCGGCTAGTACTAGCCGTGACCTTCCTTACCTTCTTCCTACGTCTTTTCTACCTTTCTTATACCTGATTCTAGTCATGGGCCTGTCACGGAGCCTTGATCAGCTACAGCAGCACGAGTACCTTCAGGTACAGCAGCTGTATTAGCAAGATTAGAAGCGCCGTACGTGTGGTCTTTGCAGGGAGACCTTTCCGTCACGGAATCAGCTATTTCGACACCTTCAAGTACTCTGTCGTGCCGCCAGGCGTAAGCCGCAGGTAGTCCGCCAGCCAAAGCCACAGGTAGCCCGCCAGCCAATTCTAACAGCTAGCTCGTCAATTCCTACAGCTGGCTCATCAACAACGCCAGCAGCCAGCTACAGGAAGCCTACCTACAGCTCGTCAATCCCTACGCCGCCACGTCCGAATCCACCGATCGTTATACGAGGCCCTGACCAGCCGTCAGACCTTAGCCAGCGCATTAATCAACTCGAACGTACACTCCGGTCAAGGGACCGGACAATACAGTACTGGAAGGGTCAATTCTACACCCTAGAAGGTGACTGTTACGACCTTAAGGGCCGTAACCAAGACCAAGGGCTACAGATCCGCGACCTTCGTCGCCAGGCCCAGGGGCTGCCGCCAGTACGCCGCCGTACTAAGCCAAGACCGCCGTTAGTACGGACCTTGCACCTGCCGGTAGCCAGCCGGCCAGCCAGCCAGTCAATATCTACGCCCAGCCAGTCAATCTCTACGCCCAGCCAGTCAATCTCTACGCCCGCCAGCCAGTCAATCTCTACGCCGCCGCTACTAGCCTCATCACAGCCGCCGGTAGCCAGCTACAGGAATCCTACGGCTAGCCAGTTAATTCCTACGCCTAGCCAGTCAATTCCTATACCTCGTCCATCTGTGCTAGAAGTCTGCTTACGGCGAAAAAACCCCCTATACTGGGATAAAGAGACAGCACAGATATGTCAAGAATATGAAGAGGCTATGGAAAGGTGGAGGAACCAGTGATAGGGACGTCACTATCTCTTTTATTCGTCGACGGCACTTATTACGTCTATAGAGTTACTAGTTCTGACTAAGCCGTATATAGCTATAAGTAGCCAGAATCCAGCCAGTACTAGCTAGTAAGAATCAAGCCTTTACACACCACACCTCTAACCTCTTTAAGTCTAATAATAAGGGTTTTATACTACTATATTTATTATTTATTAAGTTCTTTTATAATAGTAAATAAGATAAGGTTCTTATAATCTAAATAAACCTTAACCTTATAATTTATATCTACTAAATAGTATTATTATTCTTTAAACACTTAAATAATAGCTAATAGTTCTTTATTATATATACTATAATTTAATTCTAGTCTATAAAGTTTCTTTAAAAAGAAGGCGACTAGATAAAGTTATCCTTCTTTATCTCTTTATCTAAGTTATCCTCTAACTATAAAGTCTAAGATATTAGTCTTAACTTTAAATAGTTTATTTAAATTAGCTATAATTAGAACTAGTTCTTTTAAGATCCTTTTTTTTAAGGTCTAGAAAGCTTCTTTTTCCTTTTTAGTCTATTTAAAGGTTTTATCCTTCTTTATAAGGTCTATTAGTAAAATAGTAATTTCTCTAAATTTATATATAAAGTGTTAATAAAAGTTTATAAATCTAAAGAATCCTCTAACTTCTCTAATATTAGTTAGTACTAGCTAATTTTAAATATCTTTAATTTTTAATATACTTATCTTAATATATCCTAGGGTAATTTTATATCCTAAGAATTTAACTTTTTACTAGTAAAACTTACTCTTTATTAGTTTAACTAGTAGATTATTATTTTAAAGTACTTAGAGTATTTTATATATATATTTCTTATATTCCTTAAGTATATTAGAATAGATAAGGATATTATTAAGATAAATAACTATAAAGTTATTAAGTTATTTTTATAATATATTATTAATTATAGTCTAAAAGGTAGCTAGTATATTAGTAAGACTAAAAGGTATAACTAGATACTTAAAGTATTCTCTTATAATCTAAAAGGCAGTTTTTTACTTATAACTATTCTTTATATAAATAAGGTTATAAGCCCCTTTTAGGTTAAGGGTAGTAAACTATCTAGTCTATCTTACCTTATCTTATATTTCTATAATAAGTAATAATAGATATTAGTTTTTAATTATAATATTATTTAGCTATTAATAGTTAATATATAATTATAGCTTCTTATTATATTTTAGTACTTATAAGATTAAATATCTTATTAGGGATTTAGAAGGTTATATATAACCTTTTTATAATATTTCCTTTAAATACTCCTTAAGCGCCTTATCCTACTTAGGGTTTTAAGGATAAATCTTCTAGAACTTAGGTTCTTTACTAGGCTAGAGTTTAATCTTATAGTCTAGTATAAATACTCTAGTAGTCTTATTTCTAGCTCTTTACTAAATAGCTTATTATACTTTAAGTATTCTTTAGGAATCTCTATTATACTAGCTTTTAATTCTTAGGTAATTAAGTAAATTCCTTAAGATTAGTCTTAATTTAATTAAGGTACTTTTCTTTATTTTTAGCTACTCCTATTATTATAATTATATCTTAGTATATCCTACTAAAGTTAGCCTATTCTCTAGTTAACTCTAAGATTACTTACCTATAACTAAGGTAACCCTAATATAATATTATATTTTAAGATTACTATAATATCTAAAGATAATATATAGTTTATACTAAAAATAGAGATAGGAAGTTATATAGTTTCCTAATTTACTATACCTTAGCTATACTAGATATTATTTCCTTCTATATTTATAAGTTAGTAGGGCTTATCTTTCTTTTTCTAGGGTAGTTATAATCTATTAATAAGATTTAATAAGATATAATTTCTTAATACTCTACTATTAAGTATTATCTTAACTTTTATTCCTTTAATAAGAATATTAAAAGTAAGGTATTTATTATTATTAATATTTATAGTATATAAAGACTTATTAGATCTCTATTAAAGAGTTAGTCTTATTAGTAATAATAGTTATTATTTCCTAATTTCTCTTCTTATTCTTTTTATTCTCTTTATTCCTCTTTTCTTTATTATTATTAACTTTATATTAATATATTAGAGCTTTCTTAGTAATTACTTAATCTACTAGCTATATTAATTAAGTTTAGGCTAAGTAAACTACTTATAAGTATACTATTTCTTCTATTTATATATTTTAATAATATAGTATAAATAGTATATATATTCTTATCTTTAATATAGTAATTTTCCTTAGAATTCTTTATAAAGGTAATAAAATCCCCTTTTCTTTCTTTAATTTTCTAATATTAAAGTTTATATTTATTAAAGATTTTATTTTATAGGTTAAAACTTAGAAATACTTAATATTCTAGTTTCTTTTATAGGTATTATCTATACTTATTAAAAGGGTAAGAAGCTTATAAGAGTATTATATAATCTTAGTCTATAATACTAAGTTCTAAGAGCTTTAGGTTAGTCTTATAAATCTATATTTCTTAGTTTATTAGTAGTATTATTAGTACTATAGGGTCTAAAATATTTATTCTATAAATAGCTATTATATTAAGTTTACTATTTCTAAAATAGGATTATCCTTTAATAATATAGCTATTAGATAATAATACTATTAGTATATAAGTAAACCTATCTTTTATATCTAATTCTATAATTATAATAGTATCTTCTCCCTCTAGTATTAGCTAAGTCTTAAAGTCCTAATCTTTATTAAATATAGGTTCTTTATTATAATTTATAAACTAATTAGTATCTAAGAAGTATTCCTTATTATTAGCTATACTAATATTTTAAATAAGTAAGTCCTTATAGTAGGCTATACTAATTCCTTTCCCCTTAGTAACTAGCTTCTACTACTTCTTTAGTGCCTAGTACTTATTTATAAAGTATCTAGTCTTCTTATAGTTATAGTATTTCTTTCCTTTCTCTTTTCTAATAATATTAAGTTCTATTAGTCCTAAATAAGTTCTATATACTATAAATCTATTTTAGTATTTTCTAGTATTTACTTAATAATATTATAGGGGGTTACTTTAGTAGCTTATTCCTTTTCTACTATATTTAAGTTTTTTAGTATAAAAATAGTTATTAATCTTAATAGCTTTTTTAATAAATTAGTTAAAGTTATTAGGTTAATCTTTTTTTATAATTTTATCTTTTATATTTTCTTTAAGTCTATTATAGAAAAGTTCTATTTAGCTATTATTATCCTAATTAATAAGGATAATAATATATCTAAACTCTTATATATAGTACTAAGTAAACCTAGTCTACTTTAGTATTTTAAGCTTTTATATAGTAGTTTAAATCTTATTAGGGTCTCTAAAAGTAGTTTTAAGTAGCTCCTTAAAGTTATTATAGTTACTAAAAATTTAAGTAGTTTCTACCTTAGGTTCTTTATTATTAACATAATCCCTAAAAGTTAGCTCTTACTATTTTATAGCTTTACCTATAAGAAGGTTTCTAATATAGAGAATCTTAGATAGTTCTTTATTAATAGTAATATTAACTTTTAAATAAGCCTTAGCTTATATAAGGAAGGTTTAGATATTTCCTTTAGTTTTATTAAATATATTAGGTTTTAGAAACTTTAGTATACTATATATAGCTCCTCCTCTTAGATTAGCTTAAAGTATTTATACTTAGGTAGTTAAGGCTATAATCTACTAATATATCTACTATACTATTTATATAAGGTTAGTAGTATTTCTACTTATAGTAAATATTATAAAAGGTTAACTACTTAAGGTTTTATAAGTAACTTACTAAATAGGACTAATTAAAATATAATAATAGCTTATTCCTAATCTATAATTAGTCTATTTCTTAAGTAGTAAGTTAAGATAAATACTATTAAGTAGTAATAAGTAGTATTTATCTTTATAAGGAATTATTAAGAGTAGAACTTTTAAAACTAATTACTTAAAATTACTTAAATTAATTAGTAGAGATCTAGACTACTTAGTTATAGGAATACCTCCTCCTTAAGTACTTATCTATCTCTCTACTATAGTCTTAGCTTATAAGGCTTATTTAACTACCCTAATAATCTTATATTACTAGCTTATCTTAATAATCTAATAAGCTATCACATGACCTTATATTCTAACTAGGCTATAAGTATACCTTTCCTAAATGGTCTAGCCCAGCCCTATATCTATATAGTAGCGTTTATAATATAAAGGTTATAAAATTATTACTTATTATAAGCTATTTAGTATAGGAAAAGGTTGCTCTTTATATAGTTAAGTACTTAAAAGTCTATTTAAGTCTAGACCTTTATCGAATATTAGAGATATAGTATATAACCTTATAGTAATATTATAGGTAACTTTAATATTAGAATTAAGGTTTAATAATATTATAATTATATTATTATAATATTATAACTAACTTAATAAAAGTGGGTATATTTGTAGAGACTTATAATCTTATAAAGTGGAGACTTTTTTATCCTTATAATAGTTATATAAAAGCTTATAAGAATATTAAAAAAAGTAACTAAGTAATTATAGACTAGCTTTAGCTTTATACTTATATAAATATACTAGGCTATATTAAGCTTACTTACTTATACTTATTAATTAAGAGAAAGAGCTTTACTAGCTTTTACTAGAAACTAATATAAGACTATAGTTAATTAGAGTTATATAGGTTTTCCTCTAAGAGCTTTAGTTTTTCTTATATATAAACTAAAGAAGTACTAGATAAATAATAAGTCTAGTTAAGGTAAATTAATAATAATATAATTTAAAATATTTAGCCTTAAATAATAATAGTTAATATTATAATAGTTAATAGTTAGTATAAGAAAGAAAAAAGTTAGACTATATTAATATATAGGTACTATTATCTTATATATAGTTATATTATATATCTATATATATCTAATTAAGTTAGACTATATACGCTAGGGTAAGCCTAGTAACGGAAATTCTAATTAGGACGAAGGCACCTATAGTCTTCCGTACCTCCCCCCCCTCATGATCCTCGTCGCTTACCCGCACCATTCGGCCTCTCCAAGGCGCGACCTGTCTCCACCACGCTGTTCCGAAGTGATGACCGGGGGCGCGTAACCATTCGCCGTCATCGCTTGGTGTGGAGTTCTGAGACGCCAGACTTCATCCCCTCTCGAGGCACGAGAGTCACATAAGATCCACCACCCTTCCTTTCAACCTCATTCATTTCACCATGGCCCAAACTCGGGCCCAGAGAGCCGCTCAGGACCGGCGCCATTTGCCAGGAGATCAGGGTTTGTTTCATGCATCACCTAAGAGACCGCAACTGACAGTAGACAGTTCAAAAGCGAGGCGCTTCGATGCCCAGACCTCCGCCTCGGAAGACACATCATCCATCGCCTCCAGGCCAGCCTACATCTGTTCACGGCAGATGCCGAAAGAGAGCAAACGAAGACACTCACGATCCTGCTCCTAGACCGCCTCCGAATCGACTGCGGGCTGCTGTTGGGGATACGTTCACGGCAGGAGACAATCGAGACCCCAACTACCCAATCGAGTTCTGGGTCAGAGAAGGATCTTGGCCGCACGATTACATCCAGCCCGACATGGAGCACGCACTGGCTCGTCAGCGATCCTCGAATTCACTTCGTCGTAAGCGATCGGACTCTGCGACATCCACGACGCCGAGCGACCAGAGAGCGCGCGAGGAGAAGAGTGCACCATATCGAGACCCGCGTTACGAGACCTTGCTTAACACTAAGGGTACTTACATGGAGACATCAGAGCTAGGCGTTGCAGATGAGAGCAAGCTCATTTGCCGGAATCTCCTGCAAGGCGAACAATCAATCCCTCCAGGCTCCATCTTTGACAGCACCGTGTTTGAGAGAGCCTGCAACAATTTACAGAAAGCGAACGAAGCCAGGGTCATCCAAGACATCTCGAGGCTGTTGGTCCCATCAGCGGAAACACTGGCGCTATACACGAAGCGTTTGAAGCTACTGAAGGAGAGCGTCAATGAGGGTTGGAACAACTCAATCCCCCTGACTGGAACTCGCCCGCAGCCGGACTACTCCGTCGGGTTCCGGCGAGAGGCATTTACCGAAGGTCAGCTCACCAAATTGTCGCCGTTCATCGGTGATTTCATCCGCGGCGACTTATCTTTCTTTATGGCTACGTACTACATGTACTTCCCGTTCTTGGCCTGTGAGGTGAAGTGTGGCGCTGCCGCGCTGGACATCGCCGATCGCCAGAACGCCCACAGTATGACCCTTGCTGCGCGAGGTGTCGTCGAGCTATTTCGTCTTGTAAAGCGTGAGGATGAGGTCCACCGGCAGATCCTCGCCTGGTCCGTCTCGCATGACCATCGATCTGTGAGGATCTACGGCTACTACGCGGTAATCGATGGGAAGGACACGAAGTATTACCGTCATCCTGTCCGCACATTCGACTTCACGGAATTAAATGGCAAAGAGAAGTGGGCAGCATACCGATTTACGAGGAATGTGTACGATACTTGGATGCCAGATCACTTCAAGAGGATGTGCTCGGCGATCGATCAGTTGCCATTGAAGTTAGACTTTGATGTCTCGGCGCTTTCTGAGTCGACTAGCCTCTCCCAGGGCCTGGAGAATCATCACCTGACGCCGTCGGAAGCTGACTCCGCCTCGCTACTTGCAGATGACGATGACCAATCTGCCCACGCCGCCCAGATAGCAACTCCGCCTACTTCATTTTCGAAACCAGCTCCTGCCAAGAGGAGGAAGAGTCCAGTCAAGAGACCGTAGTGTTATTATAGACAGTCACTGTCCTTGTAATATTAAATTCTTCGCCATGGTGTCCTCGAGCCCGGCCGGCTACGACCGTCGTGGAATCCCAGGAAACCAGGCTAAAGGATTTAGGTCAGGCAGAGAAGTATAAAGTCACCAGGACACCAACATCAGAAGAGTATTCTATAATATTCATACCCTAAGATAAATACCTCACAGATATTCGCGATAACGTTAACTAATTTTATATATTAATTAATAACTCTAATATCACCGATGTCTCTAATATCATTGATAGTCTAGCCCTATAATAGGTAACTATTACTAGAAGGCAACCTCTTTATTACATTAGAACTAGTATATATTTTAGAAACCTCTAATAGTAACACCCCCTATATACCTACTACACCTGCTATACTATTAATGCCTAAGGTATTCTGCCTCGTGGTGAAATCTGTCTTTCTAATATACCCTAAGTATAACCTCTCTACTGAAGAATTCCTTAAAGCTATTAATAGATTTAGCTTTAAGTAATTCTAAGTAGTATAAGAATACTATAAGGATAGGCGACCACACTTTTATATCCTTAGGGAATAGTTAACTAAATAAAATATTAAAAATATAAGATATTTTAATATTAGGTAATATTATCTAAATATTTAGAAAATAAGAAATTAAATTAGAGCGTAGTAGTACCTTAAAAAACTAGGAGTAATCTATATTAGAGGGGACCTATAATAATTAAAATCTATATAAGATAAAAAATCTAGTATATAGAAGGATATTATTATAATTATAGAATAGTCCGCGTTTTTTACCTACCTTAGTAATAATACACTATAAGACCTAGTCCTATATTACCCTAGTATCTAAGCTTACGCGGATAATATATACTAACCACCTATACTAATATACACACTACTAACACTAGACGGGATTTAGAATCTGCCTAATAAGATTATATAGTAGCTAACTAAAAACCTAGCTATAGCTACACGACCTAGTAGGTTTTTTTTTCCTATATTATAGCTAATATTTAACCACTAACCCTTACCTATTAACCTTACCTATTAACCTTACCCTTTAACCACTAACCTATTAACCTATATAGTATATCTAAAATCTCTATATATATTTAGACTAACGAGATTATATAAGATAATATAGGTAAGGTAGTTAGGTACCTACTACTATATAAGTAGATACTAGAATATATTACTACTTAACTCTAATAAGGACTATATTATAATTAATAATATACTACTATCTAATAAGGATATATTTAAACATTATAAGTAGCTTCTAGGCTATTAGAATAATTTCTTTATAATAGATAAGTATATAAAGAAAACCCACTTTCTAATATAGGGTAAGCTATATATATACCTTACTAATTAGGACCCCTAGTTATATATAGGTGTGGATGTAGACTAGATAGATAGTAATTATATATTCGTTAAACTTTAACGACTACTATTAGTAGAGGCAGAAATAGACTCTGCGGATAGTGAGATAGATATACTTTATAGAATCGCAGAAAGTAGTAATATTAGTTTCTAAATATATACTTTATTCTCTCTAAAACGTAGAATAAGTAATATCACGAATCTTAACCACTAGTAACTTTAATATATAATCTATAATAATAGTCTTAGCCTTAGAATTAGTAGTCCTAGGATAATCTAACGATTTACCCTTCTTAATAATAGGGATAATATTAAGAGTAGAAGAACGCTTCCTTTATAGGGGGCGATTTTCCTTACTAGGCGACTTATCTTTTATAATAACATCCCTAGCTTTATCCTTAGTAGCCTTACTCTTACTATTAAGCCACTACTACTTAATAGAAAATAAGGGGATATAAAATATAATAAAGAATATATAATTATACTAAACCTTATCTACACTAGTCTTATAAAGCCTATCTACCCCTTTAAGAAAAAACATAACCTTCTTACTTAAGGATATAAAGGATAAAACCTTCTAAAAATAAAGATAATTATTTATAGAGGCATAAAAAGGTTAAACCTAATTAAGTAATATATAAGATAACGTGGATAGATTAATTAACTAAAAGAAAGGGGGACACTTATTATCTTTAGAAAGTAAACCCTTAATATATTTACTACCCTTAGTAGATAAATTATCTATAGAGCCCTAGAATAAAGAGGTATTATTAACCTCACACTCCCTATTATTAATCTTAAAAATATTAGCGTTATTAGCTATTTTTAGATAGAATATAATAACGCGTACTAAGTATACCTAGGAAATATATAACTTAAATTCGCACTTAATAGCCTAAAGATATATAATATAATTATTATAATCGCTATTATAATAAACTTTAGTACTAGGGAGAATAAGACCTATATTAGGTTAACCTATATTTATAATAAAACTATATAGATAGCTATCCTTATTAATAATTTAAATAACCTAATACTTCTTATCTTACTAGATCTAATTAATAGTAGAAGTAAATTTATGAAATTAACTACTACTTAAGAAATATAAATAGTAGTTACTATATTATCTATATAGTATAGCTAATAATAATAATAATAATAGCCTCCTATAAACTAAATAATACTAAAATAATATAAGTTTAATTAAAAAGAGTTTTTATAGAAACTTAAGAAGTAGTGATTATATAACCTAAACTAAGGGTAATAATAATAGAAAGGCTTATAATTAAAATACATTTTATTAAAGATAAAGAAGAATAATAGAAGAAAAGGGGGAATAACCCCCTTTTACTATATTAGTATTAGATATAATAATAGTATAGTCTAAAATATTATTATAATATATACTAATAAGATATATATATATATAGTATAGCTATTATACTAAGTATAATAGGAATGCTATTACATTTATGGCTACAGCGACCGTGTAGGTGATTAGCTAAACTAGGACACCAGGACACTAAACACCATAGCTGTAACATTATTAATGACTAATTTGCTGCCTACCGGATCTCATCAGCTTTCGTTCGCATATTCATCGATGCTGTGAACTCAAGTAGAGGCTGATCAAGTTGGACAGGCGTCAAAGTAACAGGTTTGCCGAGTCTAGGGTTTGTCCTGAGGGTGTGAGGTGTGATGGACTTGGACCAAGACCGGAGAGGGTGGCCCACAATGGGGACCAGCTACCAGATTTAGGCCACAGATTCTTCGCAATATTCCACGGTCCTGCCGGAGAATTTCGCATTGCGGCTGCCCGCGATCGCGGCTTGCGGTCTCACTGCGAGTGAACTCAAGAGAAGCCCGTTGCCATACAGCATCGAAGGCGTCCTACCCTTAATTCAGTGTTCTCCTACTAGGTAGACGAATCATCTCCTGCTCGTTCCTAATCTTACACTGCTGGTGGTCGGGCCTCCTCTGGTCCGGCCACTTCTCTCTGACCATGTGTGCAGCTGCCTTGACTAAAGTCGCCCGCTTTACCCGGTGCTGTATCTTCGGCCAGTTCGGCGACTTCCTGATCAGCTTCAATCCAGTCCGTATGAGCCTGTTCTGCCGGATGAACTCGTCCTCGAATGCCGGCAGCAGCGTCGCCCTCGGCCACACGGTCTGGAACCGGACCTGCCGTATGTTCCGGCCCAGTTCGCCCATGTACCGTCCGTTGCAGCTATTCTGTTGGCCTCGTTGACGGAGCTGCGGGCGAGCGACTGCTGCCGGACCCTGTTGGCAGCACTCGGGGAAACCTTCGGAGCACCCGGCCCCAATGGACATAAGGACGAGGGAAGCCGCCTGCCTACATCCAGCCGACCAGACCAGGTGCTGGAACCCGATGAGCCGAAGCCGCTGCAGCATTTCGGTGTGGAGGATAAATGCAGGTAATTGAAGGACTGTCGTTAGGGCCGAGTCGACGGCGGCGCTGACCAGGATGGATAACGTCTTCCTAGAACCGGTGTCGAGGAGGACTGGTTGCTCGTACGGCCTCGGCCTAGTATCGCCATGGTGCCGCCGCGCTGGCCTGGCGCCCTGAAGTGCACAGCAGGGTTGTTTGGGCGGGGGCCGGCAGCTCTGCCTCATCATGCCTCGACTGTACATCGAGCGGACGCTACTGGTCGTCGTCCCCTCGCGCCGCTTCCTGACCGCCTGCGAGTCCAGCTCATTAACGTGGAAGAAAGCCTGCCATGTATGGGACGCCCTGTGCCCGCGGTGCAGCAGGGTGCTCGTCAGCACGGTCGCCTCGCGTACGCGGTGTTGCAGTGTTACGACTACAGGGAGCTCTAGTTAGTTAAGCCTTCTAAAAGGCTTCAGGCTTCCCACAGCTATAGGCATACTGCCGCTACCGCTAGCATATCCCTAGCCGCTATATACACTAGTAAATAAATATTATAACTTCTTAGAGGTAATTAATTACCTCTAGTGCCCTTATTACCTTTAGTACCTCTATTAATTATATTTTAGTTAGTTTATTTTACTTTTTAACCTTTTCTTCCTTTATTTATAATACTATATTTTAAATATAATACTTATTTCCTTCCCTTTTTAATAAGTAAATAATCTAAATATAAATAAATTATATTATATACCTTTATATTAAGCCTAGTAGATACTATCTTAATACCTATACTTATAATTTAACTTAGAACTTACTTAAGATTAAGTTATTTTAATATTAATTAGTAGTTAAACTAACTTAATTATAAAATAGCTAAGGATTCCTCTAAAATTCTACTATTTACTTTTCTTTCCTCTATTTTCTTAGCTACTATAATAGCTAGTAATAATAAGGATAGTACTAGCTATCCTTCCCCCCTTAAAAACCCCTATAAGTAATATACTTATTCCCCTTATTTAGAGGTATTTACCTTTATTATAATAGAATTTCCTATTAAATTTAGATACCTTTAGCCTACTATAGCCACTAATAAGTACTAATACTAGTTCTATAAATATACTTAGATACTTAAAGAAGTAGCTAACCTCTCTATAAAAGAGCTAACTACTATTATTTTTTATACCTTATTCTATAACTACTACTAACTTTACTAAAAAGAATACTTATAGAAGTACCTATATAAGGACTTCTAGTATTAGACTAATAATACTTAGAAGAAAGTTAATTTAGATATTATTTAAGAATTTAAGGATTATCTTAAGTAATAAGAAGTCCTTTTAGTTATAAAGAAAGAATAGTATATATATTAAACTATTTATAATATAATTTCTTAGGATTATTTAAGACTATAGAGTATTAAATACTTATTACTAACTACCTAAGAATATTATATTAGTTAGGTTTAACTACCTCTAGGGTTTATCTATAAGGATTAGTATAAAAAGATAATATTCTTTTATAGTTTTTAAGAATAACTTTTTTACCTTTTTTATATTTAATTTTTATTATTTACTTTAAGATTAAAAGCCTTATATAGTTTTCTTTAGTCTTTAATAATATCTTTACTTAATATAAAACCTTTAATAATTTAATAAAGAATTATATTACTAATTATTTAAGTCTTTAATTAATATTATACTTTTTTTATTATATAAACCTCTTAATTAAGAGTTAATAAATACTTTATATATATATAGTACCTTTAAAAAGATTATACTTTTATTAGTATTATAAACTAGTTAGTTAACTTTATAAATAATAATAAATACTTTATATATTTTAGTTACTTTCTTTTTTAGTAATAATTATAATAACTAATCTAAAATAATAATACTAATACCCTAATAAGCTTAGAATAGTTAGTTAAAGATTTAATCTTTATATTAAACTTAGTACTAGTAATATATAGTAAAGAGCTTACCTTAAAAAGAAAAGGAGTATTATAGTAAAATAAGTAATATTAATAGGTAAAAAGGAGAATAAAATAAGAGGTTAGGTATAGTATAGTATATACTAAATAGGCTATAAAAGACTTTAGGTAAATAATTAAAAAGGTAAAGTTAGACTTTAATAAGAAATTAATAAATAATATTAATACTAATAAAATACTATATAAGATAATAAACTAATACTTAAGGTTATTATAATTCTAGACCCCTCTAATAGTATATAATAATATTATATATATTAAGTTAAATAAAAAGGTAGAATATTTAAAGAAGGCTTTACTAAAGAGGAGAATATAAGAGGAAGATATTTTAAGGGATATACTAATAATTCTAAAAAGGCTAATACCTTAAGATAATAATATCTTAACTAAAGAACTTTAAGATACTTTAATCTTTATTAAAAATACCTTATTAAATATAAATAAGATTATAATAAAGCTATTATAAATAATTTAACTAGTATTATATAAGTTAATAATTAAACTCTTTTAAGAATACTTAATAGTTAAGTATTATTTAAAGATATTTTAATAAATAAATATAATAATAATTCTAAAGCTAAATAAAAATAATAAGTTAATAAAAGGTTAGTAACTTATTTTCTTACTATTATACCTAAAGAAAGGTATTAAATAACTATTAGTAAAATAAATTATATAAAAATACCTAAAATATAATATATTACCCTTAATAATAATAAGTACTTTATTAAAAAGATCTTTTATAAATATTATTAAAGTCTTTAATTATAATATTAAAATTATTTTTATAATAAAAGAAAAAGTTATTTTTATAACTTTTAATATATGAAAAGTTTATAATATAATCTAGTTATATTACTTTTTATTAATAATAAAAGAATAAAAGTAAATAATAAACCTCTTAAAGTAAATAAAGTCTTTCTTTATAAGTAAAAAAGTAAGAATTTAGATAAGTAATTACTAAAGTAATATTATTAAACTAGTTTATAGCTTTTTATAAGAATCCCCTATTTCCCTAATTATTTTTCTTTTAAATATAAAATACTTATATAAAAAAGTATAAAAATATAATTATATAAATAATAATAATACCTTCTTAATAAACTATAACTAACTAAACTTAGTTTATAAAGCTTAATAATTACTTAACTAAATTATTAATATAATAAAAAATAATAATATAACCTATAACCTTTTAAAAACTAAGATAATTCTTTTTATATAAAAGAAAATCTTTATATAAATATTTTATATTATAATAATTATAAAGTTAAAATTAAATTAAAGATTAAGTAATTTAATATATATTTTAACTTTAATCTCTTTTATAAAACTTATATTAAAAACTATATTATAAAAATTTAGATCTTTATATAATATATTAAGGAACTTAATTAAGTACTTAGAAAAATCTTATTTAATTTTATTAAGAAAGTAATTTATATAATAATAATATTAAAGCTCTTCTTTAAGTTAAAGCTATAATATTAAAATAACTTAAAGCCTTTACTAAAAAAGAACTAAAATAGAACTTTTAACCTAATTAAGAATAAACTAGTGTGTCGGTCGAATCTGACTACCTCTGGGGTTTACCTACGAGGAATAGTATAAAAGGATAAAGTCCTTCTATAGTTTTTAAGAATAACTTTTTCGCCTTTTTTATATTTAATTTCTATTATTTACCTTATAATTAGGAGCCCTGTGTGGTTTTCCTTAGTCTCTAATAATATCTTCACCTAATATAGAACCTTTAATAACTTAGTAAGTAATAATACTACTAATTATTTAAGCCCTTATTTAATATTACGCTTTTTTAACTTTATAAACCTCCTAATTAGGAGTTAATAAATACTTTATACACACACTACACCCTTAGAGGGACTACGCTTCTATTAGTATTATAAACTAGCCTAATAGTCTTATAGGTAGTAGTAGATACTTTATATGTTTTAGTCGTTTCTCCCTTAGTAATAATTATACTAGCTAGCTAAATAAATAAAATATAAAAATACCTAATAATAGCCTTATAAAGCTATATCTTAATATAAAAAACTACCTTAGTAATTATCTTATAAAGAAAATTAAGTACTTTTTTAATATAACTACTTTTTAAGAAAGCTAAAAACTAATATACTTTATAATTAAGGTTCCTTAATAAAAACTATTTATGAGTATATAAAATTAAGTAGTTTAAGATAAAAAATAAAGTAATTAATTCTTAAAAATAATAATACCTAATAATAATAATAATAATAATATATAATAATATTTTAGCTTTTAAGAGACTATTATTATAATTATTAAGGTACTTTTTAAAAAAGGTTTATTTAAATAAAACTAAAAAGACTAAGGCCTTTTAGTAATAACTAATAACTAAGATTAACTAATACTTTATTATTTTTTCTAATAACTTAATAAATATTAAATAAAATATAAAGTTAAGTTATATTTTATTTTAAAAAAGCTTTTATTATATATATTATAATAAAAAAACTAATTCTTTTAAATAAAGTCTTTAATATAAAAATAAAAAGTATAAGATATAAACTTTAAATAATAATTTAATATTTAATACTATAAATTAATAAAATAGTTATTTATTTTTATAATATAATAGTAATTATTAGTCTAAAAGAAGGTATTTTTACTTCCTCTTATAATATAATAACTAACTTTTAAAGCTTATCTTAAAAGTCTAAGGTTATAATTAATATTTAATAAGTATTAAAATACTAAAAGACTTTAAATAATAAATTTATTAATAAATTTATAAAAGAAAGTATAATTATATAATTATTATTAAGTAAAAAGCCCTTAGAACTTATAAAGAATTATATAAAAAAAACCTTTATAAAAGTAATTACTAAATACTTAAATAAATAATAATAAGATAATTAACTTAATAGTTATTAATTACTTAAATTACTAATAAGAAACTATTTAAACTTAAAGTTTAAGCTATTATACTTAAAGCTTTATTATCTTTATATAATTAAAACTAATTATAAAGACTTTATAATATATTATAAATATTTTTATTATAAAAATATTACTTTAAAGTATAATTATAATAAAAAAAAACCTTAAAATATATCTTTTTTTATAAAAAAATATAAAAAACTATAATAACCCCTTAGTTTAAATAATACTAATATATAAATAATATATTAAGTATTAAATAGTTTAAGTTTATTATTATTATTTAAAAGACTTTATTTTATAATAAGATTTACTTATAATAATTCTACCTCTTAGATAAGCTAAGAGGCCCTTAAGTAGTTATATATTAAGCCTAATAATAAACTAGTAAAAGCCTTATAAGTCTTATTAGATAGGATATATCTTAGTCTACTTTCCTTATTTTCCTATATTTTTCTTTAGTTTAAGATAGACCCCCCGCAGGCGCCCTTTGCCCTTAGAGGGATTTCCACGGCGTTAAATAAATAGTAATACAAATACAAATACGGAGTACAAATACAAATACAAGACTGCAGCGGCGACTCTTGCGATCGCCCAGTACCCCACTGGATTGTCATAATCATTGCTTGCAGCCTCCGCTCCATATCCCTCTACACTCGACTAATAATGTCGACAAATTGGCAAGCCTAACTATAACTTGCCATCAAGAAGACCGAGTGGGCTCTCCCGTCCTGGCTGCGAGGCAAGAGATGTCATTGAGTACGGGTTGTGCACGGCGCAAGTAAGACCCTCTCTACCTTGCCATCTAGCAATACCAATGAGTTGCCACCTATAAGCGTCACATTGGTAGCCTCTCTTGTCTCTCTTCGCTCGTTTCTGCTACTTCGCGCAGCGGCGGAGAGTGACCGAGGGTGATGAAAGAATGCCTGAATGGAGACTCGGTACGGCCGGGCCTGGCGTTGGTGAGATGACTCTCATTCACGTCTTATTCACGGTTGACAGCTAATATGCCGCGCTCAAAATTATACAATCAACAGGGCCGTGTGGGCGAAAATATGGGCGAGTTGGCAGCGTGGCTTGCGCTTGGGTATAATAATGCAAGAGCCAGTTGATGGTCAAAGGGTTCACGGACAGGAGCGATCGCACTGGTTGGATCTGGCCGGGCTCTGCAGCAGGGCCAAGACGGGTAAGCTGCGAGTCAAAGGGAACGACTCGATTTGCACATGTTTTGCCACTCTGCGAAGGTGTCAATATTTCCGCTTCCGTTGGTCTAGAGGCACTACTAGGCACAGATTGTCTAATCTGGTGTTCCGATAACAAGGATGAGGAAATGCATCGTGGCCCTCCTGGCCAATAAGTTGGCGGGCCGCGGAGCGGAGAGTTTGGGGAAGTACGGTGATTCAAGCTTTTTGCCTGAAAAGGTCGGCCGCTCGGCTGGTCCATGCTTGAGTAGCTGTGGAGAAGTATATGCGGCAGTAAATGCTAACTAAACAGAGCGTAGCTGGCTGGGTTCGGGATGAAGAGAGGGGTCTCGTGCCAAGGACATGACTCCATAGTACTGAGCCGACAATGTGCGCAGATTATTCAACGAGGGAAAAGACTGGTTGGTGGTTCATTATTGACAGGTCTCTGTATGTGGCGTAGCGTATTGGGAAGATGAAGCTGTCATGGAAAGCGATGCGGACCTGGAGGAGGAAGCTGAAGAGTGCATGTGCGTTTATTACCAAGATATGTACGGAGTATTTAGCGACGGCCAGGCAAAGTTGTGGTCGGGTTGCGAATAGCCGAGTACGGTCATGTCGCAAACCCTGTCTGCTGTCCACCCTAGTCTGCCCACGACTGACCATTGTCGCAGCAGTTTATTAAGGAAAGCGGACACCTGAGCGACATGGCTCAGCCATTGAGAGCGTGTTGGGGGTAAATTTGTGGAGAGAGTGCGAGGAAAGCGGAGAGTTGTGCGCTCTTAATAAAGTCTCTAATACCAGTCAAAGAGTGGACGAGTGGATGGATGGATGGATAGATGGTGCATTGCTGCCATGGTGGCTGGCTGTCTGGTTTTTTTTTTCGCTGGTGAGAATTTTTATCAATCAGAATCTTATCAATCGCATCTGGCCCACCACTCTCTCTCACCCTTCTCGTCGTCGCCTCCTCCCATCGGACCTCCTCTGGCTGCCCCAGCAAACCACGCCATTTCTCTCAAAAGAAGGGTTGTCCCGCACTTTTTTTTTTTTTTTCCGTAACGCACATTCTGCACCCCATCAACGAGTTTTTTTTCCTTGTTCTTTCAACTTTTGCATTCTCCCATGCAGAGAGGCTACCAACGACCGCACGACCGTACCATCGAGTTTGCATCTGATAAGGGGTCGTCAACCGCCCTCGGAATCTGCGACATACGAAACAGACGCAAAAAAGCTCGCATTAAAAAACACACTCGAGTCAGCACTGTCTGCGACCGAGAATTCGAAATACAAAACGCCCACCACTGCAGTCAGAGGCATTTCGACGGCACACAACCATATCCGCCGCCTGCAATTGGCCGTTTGCCCGCCCGACCGACACGCACGACCTTTGTTCCCCGCGACGCGACCGAGCTTCCGAGATTCCAAAAATCTCCAGTGGCGGGTTTCCTGCCTCTGCTACGACACACATTTTTTTTTTTTTATCTGAATTGTTTGAGCCACATCCGCGCTGCAAGGCTGCAGTAGCGGTGCACCTCACCCCCTCCTCCTGCACCAGCAACCGCTGGAAACGCCCAGTGGCCGCCTCGGACATCCGAGCCCAGGAGCCCCACAAATCAGCTGCCCGCCCGCAAACATCCGAAGACAGCCCAGAAAATCATGGCCAGCACCGTTGCATCTTCACCGTCGACTGTGGCCTCGCCCGTACCGTTGCCCACGTCGCGTCCGTCCACCACCAGGGCCCGATCGTCCGTCTCCGGCCCTGCACCGCTCGCCTGCGCGCCACCCACCCAGCATCAGCAGCTCCAGCAGTACCACCGCGCGCCGTTGCCCACGCAGCCCAAGCCTACCCCCGCCACTGCCGCCGCCAAGCAGGTCAAGCCGGAGCCGGTGCCGCTTCCCAGACTCTCCGTCTCAGTGCCCCCGGCCCCGGACAAGATGACCATGGCCGCCGTCATCGCCCCCGGTACCCCAATGGAGGGACCCAAGATCTCCATGA
Source organism: Beauveria asiatica (assembly GCA_038367545.1). NCBI lineage: Eukaryota > Fungi > Ascomycota > Sordariomycetes > Hypocreales > Cordycipitaceae > Beauveria > Beauveria asiatica. The sequence continues at coordinate 3,793 of JAAHCF010000571.1, read as the reverse complement.
CGTCCAAGGAATGGGTCATCCCGCCGCGCCCGAAGCCCGGCCGCAAGCCCGCCACCGACACGCCGCCGACCAAGCGCAAGGCACAGAACCGTGCTGCCCAGAGGGCATTCCGTGAGCGTCGCGCCGCCCGCGTCGGCGAGCTTGAGGAGCAGCTTGACATTTACAAGCAAGAGTACGACAAGAAGGAGGCGGATCTCAAGGAAAAGGTTCACAGTCTCGAGCTCGACGTGCAATCGTTCCGCTCGCGATGCATGCTTCTCGAGAATATGCTCGACAGGGAGCGACAGGATAGAATCAGAGTCGAGACCGAGGCCGAGACACTCCGTCGTCGCCAAAGCGAGCATGCTTTTCGCAATGAGAGAATGAGCAATGCCCCGTCTCCCCGTGAGCATCATCACCGTCACGGCCTGCAGCAGCACCGCCAAAGCATGTCAAGTAATAACAGACTACCTCATCCGGAAACCAGTCGGGATTTTTCCATTTCACAAATCATCACACCACCAGATTCAATGGACGCACAGAACGCAGCCCCGCTCGCAGACACTGACATTACGTGCGGAAACTGCACAACAGAGGGCCGATGTGCCTGTGTTGAAGAAGTCCTTGCCACGGCCACATCGGGCTGTGGCAAGTGCGGGTTCGGGACCTCGTGCCAGTGCCTCGAGGACCTGAGCCCTACCAAGCCCCAAACCAATGACCTCAAGCGGCCGTCGTCGCCCTCCAACCATGGCGGGGCGGGCAAGCGGATGCGTCAGGAGTCGTCTGGGAGATTCAACGACCAGGAGATGGATTTTACCGAGGCTTTCGCTCGACGGCAGTCTCAAATAGTGGCGTCTATCACCGCAGACCCCCCACCCTCTGAGATGATGATGCAATCATCGTCAATGGACGGCATCTCCTTTAAAGACAGCTGCGGCTTTTGCAAGGACGGCACGTACTGTGCCTGCGCCGATGCTGCCATGGCGACGCCAGCCATGACGCCGCCCGAGTCGCAGCCCAACGTTCCCCGCCAGGTGCAGACCCCTCCCCCATCCGAGACGGACGTGGTGCCGCCGCAGCCATTCATCATGGAGATGACGGCCGACGGCGCTGTCAAGCTTCCGCCTCGAAAGCCCAAGATTGGGCAGGCAGCCAAGCCCTCGGGCGGTGGCTGCGGCTCCGGGGCACCCGGCACCTGCGCGCAGTGTCAGGCAGACCCCAAATCGGGCCTCTTTTGCCGGCTCATGAATGCCAAGTTTGGCAAGGAGCAGGGCGGGTGCTGCGGCGGCAAGGGGCTCGGCGGCGGCTGCTGCAAGTCGAAGCCGGCCAATACGAGCAACGCCAGCAGCAGCAAAAAGGAAGAGGAGAGGATCACGCTGCCGAGCCTTCCGAGCCTGGGACTGAGCTGCGCCGAGGCGTACCAGACGCTGGCGAGTCACCGCAACTTTTCCGAGGCGGCCAACGACATTGGCTCGTGGTTGCCCAAGCTCAAGGCGACGTCGAGGACATCGCCGTCGTCGAGGCAGAGCTCGCGAGGGCGCAACGCGATTGAGGTGGAGGCGGCCAGCATCATGAGTGTGCTCAAGGAGTTTGATATCCGCTTTGGACGGGAATGTTAAAAAGCACACATTTGTGTTGTATCATGATTCATCTTGTCACTGTTGAGTGTGTATAGTAACGCGACCTAAGAAAACTCATGGGAATATGGGAGGGAATTTCTTATTCTTTTTTGTGTGTTTATTTCCTACTACAGAGTTATCAGCTCTACTAGAGGCGTTAGAGGGAGGTTCCGGTCTATTCTTGATGAGAAAGAGCAACTATCATTGCAAATGCTGTGCAGCGTCAAGAATTGTGATGTCTAACATCTGCTCATGTGGCAAGTAATAAGGTACTATGGATCTACTACAGCATGCAAGTGCTTCAATCCGATGAGCGGCATGCAAATTAATATGTGCTACGGCAAAGCGTCGTATAAACTACTCGGTATGGTCTGTCGGTATCCGTGACCGCCCATCGCCCAGCGAGGAACGGCGGTCACACGAGACAGTCCCGAGCGGTCGGGACGAGCTGGGGTAAGACGGACAAAATAAAGCGGTGCAGAGTGATGTTACATGGGTCTTGCGGAACAAGAGCTGTCCGAGGCAAGGGAGATTTTCTTTCTTGGGAGCGCCTTGATAACTAGTTTTTTTATTACGAGGCATCATCGGTGTATGGCCGACGAGGCGAGCGGAGCAAGGCGGTATCAAGTGGGCGGGCTACACCGACCAGAGGTGGCTGCAGGAGTTGTCTGACCGCAGGTTGAGAGTAGTAGGGGGTTAAGAGGCAGTTCCTGGCGAATTTTCTTTGTGTTTTCTTCTCTCGTCTTTTTTTACTCTTGATGAATTTGTTTGTTTGTTTGGGCGAGGGTTTTGCAAAGGTTGTCGTGGTTGCAGCTGCGGGTAGGTATCTATGTAGGTATTAGGTAGTGACGGACAATGAGCGGGCCATGTAGGGCGGGAATGGGATGTAGTGGTGAGCCATGTATGCGGTGCACGTCAAAGACAAGTCCCATTATAAAAAAAAAAAAAAAGAAGGGCAAGACGTGACAGCAGAAAGAATGATTACGGCTTGTTTCGTGGTGCGCTGGCAAAGTGTGTGCAGAGAAGTTGGTGAGGGAGTGGATGCGGGGGTTGGCGCGTGGATGGCCGAGATTGGTGGAAAGTGGTAGATGCCAAGATTATTTCACTGATGATGGCTAACAAACTTGCAACTAATATTCTCAAGTCGCAGCCAGAAAACAAGGGGTTGACAGCGCAGCGTTGCGTGTGGGCGGGACGGGTGAGATGGCGTTGCTGCGAGACCAGGCCGTGCGATGGATGGATGGACGGGCGGCAGAAAAAAAAAAGGCTTGTCAGCAGTTGCAGGAGAGGTGTAAAGATGGGAGGGGCGGCAAAAGAAAGAAGAAAACATATAACTAGAAAAGGGAACAAGAGAGCCAACTACCAAGGAGTCTAACAATAATAACGGCAGAGAGATTTGACGGGCAGAGAGACTATATGCACGGTTGATGCAGTGCCAGCTCATCAGCAGCCAGACTAGTTGCCAGTTACACTTGGGCCAAGGTCGTGGGTCGTTGTACACGTCGATGGTGTTTTTGGTTCTATTTCTGGTCATGTTATTTTCTTTTTTTCTTTTTCCCCTTTGAATCTGTCCTTGAGCCAGCGTTGGAACAAAGCTGAGCAGTGGTTCGTCGCCAGCTGCCAAAAAAGCGAAACATGCGAAATCTTGTAATCAAAAGCTCCATACCTAATCCGTAGTTAATTAATAATGTACCGAGTAGATAAAACGCCTAAGGGGGAGAAAGGTCTAGTCATGTGTGACGGTGCCTGAGCGATGGCATTACCTGCATGGACAAAAAAAGGCCATGTTCTTGTGACTAACTAGGGGGCCATTCCTCTGTGGCTATCTTTGCGCTCGTCTATACCTAACTACAGTAGATGCCAACTTTTTTGAGTATTCGCTCCTTGTTCTTTTATTGACATTCTTTTCTGACATTCTTTTTCTTTTCTTTTCTTTTCTTTTCTTCTACTTTATTTTATCCATTTCGCTCTCTCTCTCTCTCTTGAACCTTCACTTTAGCCTGTCTTGTTGTATCTCTCTCTCTCTTGAACCTTCACTTTAATAATTGTTAGCCCGCCTTGTTGCATCTCGATGCACTTGTGCACATGGACAAGCTTGGACTAGCCAAGCATGGCACCCATTGTCTACCAAAAACCAGAGACGGGCTGAGAAACAAGGCCAGCTGTCTATTCCCATTTCTCTTATTTTCGGCCTC
>JAAHCF010000570.1:0-24832 GCA_038367545.1 Beauveria asiatica | reverse complement strand
TACCTAGGTTAGATAGTAACTTAATAAGGAATTAGGGATCTTACCTTAGTATTCTTTATAGTACCTATAAGGTTATATATATAGTAATAATAATTATAATAAGAGTTAAAACTCTATATAAGACTTAGAGTTATTTTAATTAGTTCTTAATATTAAGTATTATTAAGAAGAAAATCTAGGCTACTATTATAAAGATATATATACTATATATATATATTTATAATAATATAGTTAAGCTAGTTATAATTACTTACTATTTTATAATATATTTATAAGAAGATTAGTTTAGAATAAGGAACTTATTAATAAAGAAAAGAAAATATATAAGTAAATAACTTTTTTAATTAAGATAATAATAAGTATATTACTAAATAGTATTAGTTTAGTTAAAAGAATATTATATAAAAAAGAAAAACTTAAGAAGATTACCTAACTCTAAAAGCGCCTAATAACTCTTAATTAATAAAAATAAGTATTACCTATAAAAGTAATTAGTATTATTTATAAGCCTTATTTAATTAAATATAATAGTAGCTAAACCTCTATTTAGACTACTAGGGGTTATTTAACTCCTTAGCCTTAGAGGGCGCTCTTTTATATTAAAGTATTCTAAACTATTACTAAGGAGGTTATTCTCTTTATTATTATTAAAATCCTTATTAGTATTAGAAAAAGCTAGTAAAGGCACCTACTATACTTATAGATAAAGGGCCTATAAGAGGTAATTTAATAATAATAGGATATTATATAGAGTTAACCTAAAAAAATTTAGGTATAAAGTTACTAACTTAGGTAAAAGCTATTTAAATAGTTTTTATATTTATCTTATTATACTAATAAGTAAGTAGGTTAATAACTTTTAAAAGCTACTCTTTACTCTTAAATAAAAGAATAAGAATAAAGGAATCTAATATAAATATATAATAAATATTTTCTAAAGTAGTTTAAATATAAGACTTTTCTTATAGCTTATTAGTAGTAGGTATTAGCTAAGGAGCTAATAGAGGATATACTACTATAAGCTTAGTAATAAGCTATATATTAATAGCTTTTTACTTTACTTTAGTACTTTAAGAGGCTAATAATAAGATAGACTATTAAGCTTAATTAGGCTAATTAAAGGAACTAATTAATATTAGTATTAAAATAGTATTAATAAGCTAGCTTAGGGTAGTCTATATAGTAAGAGTAACTTAGGGAATAGAAGAGTAATATTCTACCTTAGCCTCCTAGTTTAAAAGCTACTTAATAGTTAATAAAGAAAAGAAAAGAAAAGACTATAAGTTAATATACCTCTTAACCCTTTAGGAAATTAAGAGCCTATATATATATAGTTTTATTAGACTAGTTTAAGGCATTAACTAAAAAGCTAAAGGCCTAAGTAATAATACTAGCTATAGTTAAGGTAACTAGACTAAGAACTATGCCTAGAGTTATAAATAAGGGTATAATAAAGTTATTTATAGGCTTATTATTAAAGGAGATTATTATAAGAGAAGAAGAAGAGTCCCTTATATAAGGATAAGTATAGGAGCCTATTTAAGAAAGAGTTAAACTAGCCTAAGAACCCTAAGAGTAATATAATATACCTTATATTAAAGGAGAACCCTAAGGAGAGGAGATTACTTTAGGCTTATTAGTAAGGTTTATAAAATAAACTCTATAAGGAGTATTAATAGTAAATATAGTAGTAAAAGTAAAAGTAAGTAAATAAGGTAAGAGGGTTTTTAAAAAATAAAGTAAGAAAAGTTATAGAAAAAAGAAAATATAACTTTAAGTTAAAAGAAATATAGCTCTTATATATTTACTTATTATTATTAATTAGCTAAGTATAAAATATTACTATTTATAATAATAAAAGTAAAGTAAGTATATTATTATAAAATCTATATAATATTACTTAATTTATAAGTATATAAGGTATAATAGAATTTTTATAGGGATTTAAAGAATTTAATTTAATTCTAAAGAAGTTACTAGTACCTAGTAAAGCACCTATTAAGGGGGGGATAATTATAATACCTAATTTATATTATTATAAATAAATATAAATAAGGTATAAGAAGATAAAGGCTTAATAGTAAGTTATTAACTTTATAATTATAATAAAATTAGTTAAGTTAACTATAACTTAATAAATTAGTATACTTAAAAGGAATAGGCCTATTAGTATATATATTTACTATTAGTTTAATTATAACTTAATAAATATTTAGAGTTAAACTACTAACTTAGTAAATTAATAGAGGAGGCTTTACCTAGCTAAGAATAAGGAATAGAGCCTTAAAGGAGACTTAATACTAATTTAATAAAAAGTTAAAGTTAGGTTATAACCTTAATTATAGAAAGATATATATAAAGAAGATAGTACTAGGAAGATAAAAGCTTATTAAGCTTTAGTCTTAAGAGTCTATAGAATATACTTCTTCTCGCCTTCTAATTTTTATAATCCTATTTCCTTACCTAGCTTACCTTATACTGTTATAGTAAGAGCGCGCGCACCCCTTATAAGGGATAGTACGCAGCTTACCTAGCTAGGGCATAATAACTAAGGTGGTATTAGTAGTAGCAGCTTTAGCGGCGTTAGTAGCGGTAGTGGCGGTATAAAGAGTAGTAGTAGTAAGGGCGCCTATATCCTTGTCCTCCTCCTCTAGAGGCACTACTACCTCCTCCTTAGGAGGCTCTTTATCCTCCTCCTCCTCTATTACCTCTTTAGTAGTCTTAGTCTTCTTCTTCTTCTTCTTCTTCTTCTTAATAGCGTTATAGCGCTATCTCTAAAAATAATAATTAGTTAAGTATACTAAAAGAAAGAGGAAAGATTATACCTACTACTTAAAAAGCTTAAGGGTAGTAATAAGGTAAGTAGTAGGAGATTTTAGGGTTTTATCCTTAAGAGCCTTCTTAGTAATTAAAGTAATATAAGCTATCTTAAATTTATAATAATATTAATAAAAGAAAGAGGAATTATAAGAAAAATACTTATAAGTTAATTTATAAATATAGCTTTTACTTTTACCTTTACTAGTATATTATACTTATTTATATACCTTAAATTAAGATAGCTAAGCTATTAATAATAATATTATATATATATAAATATTTATTAAAAGGGTTAATCTAAAACTTAATTAAATAGTAAAACCTATTAATACTAAGAATTTACTTTTAATATAACTTTACTTATCTAATAATAGTCTTAACTAAGGGGTATATTAAAGCTATAAATAAAATATATAGTATAGGCTATAATAGCTAATAAGGTACTATAGTATTAGTTACTAATAATAAATCTAAAAGGGTAAAAGGTACTTACTTTTACCCTTTTTTTATATATAAAACTAGGTAGCTTTTCTTATAGTTATTTTCTTCTCTTTAGATATCTATTATAATAGAATACGTTACCTAAAGCCTTATACCTACCGGTTCCTTATCATCTGCGCCTCTAATCAGCTGACTCACCATTCGTAAGCTCAGAGACCTAATTGCTGAGACCTACACCTCTTAGCTCGCCAGCAATATGGCACCCCAGGCTTGTAATTCCCAGGGCATGAGACTGAAAACACTTGACACGTTACGTACGTCCACAGGCTTGGCGGAACTCGCCACAAGCCCTCAGGCCTTGATATTTAGCGCTCCCAATATATCGAGTATCTAGGCACAGGTAAGGGAGTAGGACCGCTTGTACCGGGCTACACGAGTCTTGCGAAACCCATTACATTCGGCAAGGTGCTGCCACTTTTGCCGTGGCAAGACAGCCAAGACGACCACCAAGACATGCCCAAATACACCGCCAATTCAAATAGTACCTTTATTCCTGTCCAGTTGCAGGAAAAGAAATGGTTACATGTTGGAATAGAAGGCCGTCCATCAACTGCCAAGATGTATTTCTTTTCAGGTTACACGGCAGCGCGCGTGGACAAAGTGCTCGTCTTGTTCCTGACTTGCACGGGAACCCGTGGCCAACCCACCACGTCGGTCGCAGTGCATCGCAGTGCAGGGGAGCCACTACTAATTTCGCACAAAAGCTCGCACCAAAAGGCGGCACCACTGCTAGACCCAATTTGCCAAGAGCCCCAAGACTTTGCCCAGAAAAAAAAATAATAAGAGAGCAAGCAAAGGGAAAGGAAGGGAACAAGAAGGTCATCGGCGCATCGTCGCCCTGCCTTGGGTTCTATATTTTTTTTTTATTGCAAGGTGACTGACTCCTTACCCCCCTCGTGCCACGTCCTTTTTTTTTTTTTTTCCCTTCTCCAGATCGTAGCATTTCTTTTCTTCTTTTCATTCTTTATAAGTCGCGCGATCTGGCTACCGCGCACGCTTCGGAGCTTCATTTACACGCCGGCTCAACTGCGCTCCCCGCCCGCTACGATTGACCCTCTGTGATCGACACGCCGCCGCGAAAACAAGTTTCGCACTCTGTAGCCTCGCGCCCCCGAGGATCTCGCCAGTTTGCCGATCATGGCCACTGTGCGACGCAGCGCCGTGGCCGCCATCTTTGTCAGCTTTGCTGTGCTATGCGGCGCGTCAACAGTACCGAGCAGCAGCAGCAGCAGCAGCAGCAGTATATCATCGACTACAATCACCACCATCCCAACAGCAGCTCCGGCCATCACCCCTGCGCTGTCTGCCGTCTCACAAACCACACCGGAAGCTACCTCCACAGGCCCAATCACGACCGCGCCCATCTTTCTGCCACATTATCGCGGTTCGGCTTGGTCTGCTCTACGAGGCAGCATTCTATCGTCTGTATGTCGACTGTTTCCTCGAGTGACGTGTCGGCGCAATCCTTTGCTAACCATGGCAACCCCCAGGATGACGTCAAGAATTGCACAACATATACGATATTCTGCTGCAAAGAGCCAGCAAAAGGTTGCAATCTCGCCCTTGAATTTCCATTCATTATTGTCGAAGGCCCCAAGACGGTCGAATTTCACGGCACATACACGTCCACTTTGTACGACGGCTCCCGAGCTTTGCGCAATTCCCAGTGCCACAAAAACATGGCTAACAAAGATTGTTTCTAGCATCGCCAATATCGCGTGCGATCTCGACGGACGAACTGCGGCGACGTGCTCTGGCTATTCGAGCTACAAGTCGGGCTACAAGAACGGCCACGTCACGGGTCCTACTGAAATTTCCTGGAGCTCGACCTTGACCGGCACCGATGTTCAGTGGGGCGTCTTGACCATGGCTGCTCTCCCCAAACCGACTGGCAACGATGGCGGTTCCGCCGATGTCACCGTGGCGCCTACCGAGAATACGGGGCTGTTGTTTGTGCCGTCCGATACTCCGGGGAATGCGGCCAGCGCGCAAGCTGTGCAAGCTTGGGCAGCCATTGTCGTCGCCGCGAGCACGGTTTTTGCCGGCCTTCTTCTCTAAGCAGGCGTCGTGGCGCACGCATAAGCGCCGCAAGCAACAGTCTGGTATCAATACGCAGGCGAGTTTGAATTGGAAAAAGTGAGGCCAAGGATGGGCTTGCCATTCAAGGGCGGGCGAGCATTTGGCAGGACCTGGCGTGGGCACAAGACCCTTTGGCCAGGAAGTTTATACCCCCGATACAAATCAGTGAAACTTGATAGCATGGATGCAAAGGCGTTTTTTTTTTTTTGGCAATGCTGATGGCTGCATTTTGGAGTTTGGCATTTGTATTGTGATATTCATGGCATGGAGTTTGGCTCGTTTCTCTCGGTTCATGCAGCAGTCGGAGAACTGCGTTCAATGCATTTTAGTTCTTTTATTCCGCAGATTCAAGGAGACATGTCTTTGTCGGCAATGGAAAAGCAGCAAGGCACCTGTTCAACGTTTCAGTCTCAGTAAGAGTGTGTTGGCAAGCCACTCACTTGTGGCTGGTGGTTTTTTTGCACAAGTCAACCTCGAGCAACTAGGCAATGGCGTGAGTGGGTTGATCGGTGAGGGAGAAAGCCATCTCGGTGAGCAAAAGTCATCTGGTCTTGCTAGCGTCATGCAAGTCCATAGTCAGTGAATACGATGACGGGACCTAAAAGGCTGAAAAGAGGCGGTGCTTCTTTTCTCTTCACGGCTCGGAAGTGTTCCGTTGGGGATTGTCTATCAAAGTTGAAGAAATGGTATTTCTATATGCAGTAATGGCGGTAATGAGGGCTCTGCAAGGTTTTAGACTGTAGTTTGGCACTCGGATGGCGGGGGTTCTACAATGGACAAGCTACAGCACACAACTTCAGGGCCATTCTTGTGTTTCCAGCGTATTGAACGCCATCTTGCTCATTCTCTCTTTGGCACCTCTTCCTCTATCCGGTCGACCAACGTAAAAAGGTCAAAAGATGGCATGATGAATACCACAGGGCTTCAATCAGGAAGCAATCGAACACGAGGTGGGCCAAAATCGCTTCACCGCGAATAGGCGAATGGTGGGGTTTGGCGGATGTAGTTCAGGTCATGAATACGACATCTGAAATCGACAGAGCGGATGTATCTGAGTTGTCGAAGGCCAGAAGTAAGGCAATGGGGGGAGGACGAGAGAAACAAGTCGGCACTTATGGCATAACAAGTTACATCGGTCCACGCGGGGAATCATTCGGGGAAGTTGAATGTGGCGTTTTGGTATGGGGTGGGGGTATGCAGGTTTCTTAATTACATCTTGCGTCTTCAGAGGCAACAAACAGGCTGCAGACCTTGCATGGCGGTTGATGCTGTTGTGAGAGGACATGGTAACATGATGCCCAGCCCGCGAGGCGCGTGAGCGGTCGAGAGAGGAAGGGTATACGGATGACAGCTAATCCGTAGTATCCGTAAGTCACTCAAGCATCTCGGGCATCGAGGCATGGCTTGGGCAGTGAGGGCCGCAAAAGAAAAGAAAAGAAGAAAAGAAAAGAATGAGACGTGCTGGTAGCGGAGTGGCAAGGATAGATGGCTGGGCTGCTGCCTGGACGAGCCCTTGTTGTTGGTAAAAAAAAGCACGCAACGTAAATTGTCTACGATGATGGCCGCAGGGACCGTTCAAGACAATAGTTAGGCAGAAGAGAAAAAAAGGAAAAAAGGCCGGATGCAAGGTTTGAGGCTGAGGGGGGTGGAAAAGGCACATCTCCGGTCCACGACCACCGCCATCGGCTGATTCATAGATTGTATAAACAAGGACAAATTGAAAACCTATACTTGATATGAATTTTTCTAATCCGTAGTGCGTCTAGTATCTAATCTTTGCTACTGTTCTCACATCGAGGCTGGGAAAGCAAACGCGGCTGCATGGGAAAATCAATGAGGTTGGGGCCATGTATGACGGGTGCAGACAATTGTTCTGTGCCTCGAACCGAAATCTGCACATGGCCACGCCAATGTGCCGCTTGTGATGCGCAGAATTCAATGCACAGTTGCAGCCACAGGCCGTGGCGGCTCACATCCAGGCTGTTCGGTCACAACCCGGCTTGCACAGAGAGAGAGAGACAATGGTTTACGCCATGTTTTTGCCCGGGTAGGCCGGGGTCCATGATGAGACTACATGGCGATTCTGTACTTTTGGGGTTAAACATACTTGTATAGGTTGGCTATTTGGCTAGGCCAAACGAGAAAGCAACAAACGGGATACATGTACGTACGTATGCTCTGCACCGGGCTTGCAAAACGGCCGTTTATGTCATTGCAGGACGTTGAGGTTTATTACGAATAGACCAAAACAGCTTGGTCGGAGAATGGATATTCAGAGGTTGGTCAAGACGAGAGGAAAATAGAGAATCGTCAGGGATGGATGAACCCCATGAGCAGCAGGCATAAATATGGTTGGTGACACGATCAGATGGCCCGATATCGAGGGCCCAGTCAAACTGGTTCAATCTGTCATGTTTCAAGACGGGGCCCCTCTGGTTGTTTTTGCGTTGTCTCAGCCGCTGCTTGGCACGACCGGGGATTGTCCCTCTTTTTGAATTTCTTCTTGCAGCCCAAAGGATTCTCTAATGCTGAAAAAAAAAAAAAAAAAGAAGCTGGGCTTGGCACCCTTGTTGGACTAGATTTGTTCCCTTTGAAATTAATCACCCCATGCTATGCTGAGACCAGCTCATCAGCGGCTGGGCTAGCAGGGAATCGCTGTATTTTTAGTGCACAGGCCCTTGTACCTACCTACCTAAGAAGCTGGTGGCTGCCACGATGCAAGACTGCCAGAAGGGCAGCGATTTGGCGCCTAGTCTAGGCCTAATATGTTAAAGCGAGTAAATAGTTGCGGAGTAGCGTTGGCGAGCTTCTCTTGATGACGCCCTCCCTGACCCGGTAAAAGAATAGCTTAATCCGTAGTTACGGATTACCAAGTATCCGTTGTCTGCGTCTTTTTAGCTCGTCCGCCAGAACGTGTCCGTTGGCTGGGAATGATGCCGCCTGCGACAAAACACCCGTTGTGGCAGGATGCAAGTGGGTGCGACCAGCAAACGAATAACCTGCCAAAATACAATGATCATACAGTGAGTGGCTGGCATCCTTCTCCCGCCATTATGATTGACGGACCTTGTCACGCTTGTATGATGAACAACGGCGTGGAAGATCTAGGAACAATCGGGCGTTGTCCAATGCCACTAGAAGGGGTTCGTTGAAAACAAACGGCTGGTATGCATCATGCTTTTGCCCACACAAGTCAACTGCTACGCTGGTGATGCACGTCACAGAAGAAGCACCGCTTTGCTTTCAATGCCAGCGGCACAGCATGGCAGAATACAGACAGGTCGTGAATGCACGTTGTTGATTACTCACGACCCCAAGCCAGGCAAGGCAACCCTGGCATTTGATATGTCCACCGCCCTGGTACTGTCCCATCCCGAGCCGAGTCAGAACGCTTGGCCGCCAGCCGCTACTCGTATCAACGCCTCATAGGGCTTATTATTATTACAGCGAGTGGTCCTCGACGCCAGGTGGTGTCGAATTGGAGTCCAGAGCCTAAACGTTTAGCGTACTGGCCGGGGCTTATCTTGCTTCAATCATCATCAATCACAACGTGCACCAAATCGTTCCAAGGCACCACAACCGCACCACACCGCACCAACAACGCTCATCTGTCAGACTTGTCTTGTTCTTGTTTTCTTCTGCCAGATGCCGACGTAGCTTCAGCTGTCAAGCCTTTGGTGCCCCATTTCTCTCGTATTCACCGGGTATGACCGTCTGGGCGTGTCGCTTCTCCCCAGTCATGCACACGACTCGGCCAATCCCAGCCAGACTTCCCGTCTCGAACCCAGTCAATAGACTCAGGCAAGAGCGACACAGTCGTGCCAAAATAGGAAAAAATAAGTTGCACATTTAAAAAAAAAAAAAAAAAAGGCCATGAAAACAAACAGGCGCCTACCCACTTTCTCACCCCAAGCGCACATACCCAACGGCTTGTCCAACACGGCAACGCCTGACACGTCCTCGCACGTCTTTCTCTAACCGCCCATCAGTCCTGTTTCGTTTCCACCCTTCCACTTCCATTCTTCTCTCCCGACTCGCTCCAAACGACTGGTTCTCCGTGTTTCTGCGTCAAACAGCTGCAGGTTTTTGTTTTATTCTTCTTCACTTTATTTTTCTCGAATCACAATCCAAATCGAGCACAACCCTGCCGCCCGTTTGGATACATCACGCTGTTCATCCTCCACTCAGGCCTTGCAGGCGGGTCTCACCAGCCTTCGGCTTCCTGCCATCCATTATTCTAGTTTGTCAATAATATTTCTTTGTGTCTCTGTGTCTGACATTTCTTTTCGGCTTCTGTTATAAGGGGATTGCTTTCTGCTGTTTATCTGCATTCTGTTCTTCTTTTTCGGTTTGAATTGTGTGGTTGCTTGTCCATATTTCTCGTTCTATTCATACTATCGTGCTTGGCCTCTTGTGCTTGGCTTGCCGCTGGTGCTCCCCCCCCCTGCTTCAGCCGGCGACTATTGCAACTTCTCCCCATTGCTCAAATCGTGCCTGTTGCGTTGTGGCACTCGATTTTCTTCGATTCGGTCTCTACATATTACTTACGTCCTGAGCCATCTTTTCCGCTTTGCTCCCTCGTTGAATTGGAGTCTGCGTGTTGAATCCTCGTGCATATCGAGCCGAGCTGTCTAGATACACTGTCTGCAACACCTTTGCTCGCGCCGCGCACGTCGTCTCTTGTCGCAAAAATGAAGTTGACCACTCTTCTATCGCTACTGGGCTCGGTTTCCGCCGCCGTCATGCAGCCCAAGGATCTCGATGTTCAGGACACCAGTACGTCTGCCTCGATAGCTCCATCTCCAACTTGGACTAACACATGCGCCAACAGGGTCTATCCGCAACGTCGCCGCCACTATTGCCCACGACACAATGTCCTACTACCAGGGCAATACCACCTCCGAGCCCAGAGGCATTGGCAATGTCAACCGTCCTTACTACTGGTGGGTTGCTGGTGCTCTCTGGGGCATGATGATTGACTATTATCATGTCACCAAAGACCCTAGCTACAACCAGGTCGTCCTCGATGCTCTCCTGGCCAAGACCAACCTCGGCCCCGAAAACAACTATCTACCCCCCGAGCACGCCGACGAAGAGGGCAACGATGATCTCTTTTTCTGGGGTAACGCTGTCCTGTCCGCTGCCGAAAACAACTTTCCCCAGCCCAAAAAGGATCTACCGTCGTGGCTCGACATTAGCAAAAACGTCTTCAAATGGCTCGAGTCCAAGTGGGACACCAAACACTGCGACGGCGGCGTCTTTTGGCAAATTCTTGAAAGCAATCCCAACGGCCTCAACTACAAAAACTCCATCAGCAATGGCGGCTTCTTCCAGCTCGCAGCCCGTCTCGCCCGCGCCACCAACGACGATCAATACATTCAGTGGGCAGAAAAGATTTGGAACTGGTCTTGGGACAAGCACCTGATTGACCACGACCTTTATCGCATCTCTGACGGCGTCGACATTCGCGATCAGTGCACAAAGCCCAATCCAGCTTCCTACACGTATCTGAGTGGTATATACCTCTATGGGGCCGCTGTCATGGCCAACCACACTGGCAAGTCCGAATGGTCTGATCGTGCCGAGAAGCTTCTCAGTGGCTCTAGCTGGTTCTTCTTCAGCGAAGGCAATAGCAAAAATGTCATGTATGAGGGTGCCTGCGAGCCCATCGACTCGTGCTTCAAAGGCAATGCCGACATGAGCACCTTCAAGGGCTACCTCGCCGACCTGATGTGGAAAAGTGCCGTTATGCAGCCTTCGCTCCATTCCAAGGTTGCCGAATGGCTCATCCCCACAGCCAAGGCCGCTGCTCAATCTTGTCAAGGCGGCCAGTCCAACACTGAATGCGGCATGAAGTGGTCTACCGGCGGCTACGATAACCATACGAACCTGGGCCCCCAGATGAACGCGCTTGGTGCCGTCCAAGGCCTCCTCATCGATTCGGCTGCTCCTCCCATGCAGGCGAGCGGCATCGTCCGAAACTACAACGCCACCTTTGAACCCGTTGATCCCAACCGAACGGATTCAAGTGCGACCCCGACGGAAAATAGTACGTCCAAAACGCCCACTTCTACAAAGACCGAACCCCCTACACCAGCCACATCCTCCACATCATCCATATCATCCTCGACAGTCACGTCTAACACTTCCGTCCCTACTCCAATGCCAATCACCACTTTGTCTGCTCCTGAGTCAACCAGTCCATCAACTTCAAAGACTCCCGGAACTTCCAGTTTTGGCTCCAATCCTTCCAGCTCCGGGAGTTTTAGCTCCGAGTCATCAACCTCTGTCATTACACAAATCACTACACCTACCCCAGCTGAGACGCCAAGATCGATCAAGACTAGCGAGACTGTGACCACTGGAAATAGTGAGTTGCCAACGACGCTGTCTTGCCCGTCTTGCACCGTCTCGGAGTCTTCTACTGCCACCGACATCACCATCACTCTCGACCCTTTGTCTACCCCTAAGCCCTCTTCCAAGCCCTCTTCCTCTGTCGCGCCTAGTATTACCTCCGCTTCTGGGTCTTTGTCATCATTCTTCGCCCCCTCGCCTCCGTCGCAACACTCCATCACCACCTTCCTTTCCATGCCCAATCAATCCCATCCCGGAACGGGAATGCCTTCTTCTGGTCTAACACATAGTATAGCTACGGTGCCATCTCCTACCGACGAGTCTGCTGCCACCACAAGTTGTGTCAATCACGTCTCCGTTGCTGTGGCTGTCGCTTTGAGCTCGGTCCTGGTAAATTGGCTGGCATGAACACCTCCGTCTTGGAGGCATAGTACCAACAAGTTTGGATTTCTTTGTCATGAGTTATGATTTTTCTTTTCTGGGCGCATGGTTGGGTCTTGTTCTACTCCATCCTTCTGTTTTTGTTCAGGGCTCTTGTTTTATTCCATTTTTTGGCGGAGTTTCGTGTGTCATTGCCATGATTATTTGGCAGCATTAGACGGCCAATACACGTGGCCAGCCTCACTGCTTGCAGGCGACTCCTGAATAGACATAACAAAAAGCATGCAAAAAGCATGATTATCCTGGCATAAATTGCTAGCAATAAATTTTAAATATATTTACATTTGAAGCATGAAAAGTTTATAGTCAGTGCGCTTGCATGTGCCGTATCCTATCATATATGGTCGTCTTTGATCATTGGCCTCTAATTCTCGCCAAGACGTCTTTCAATGAAGACAGAAAACGAGTCACTTCTTCTTGTGTGCCGACAGTAATACGCAAACAACCCAGACAGCCGTGCTCCTTGCCACGAAAGCGTACGACGACGCCCTCATTCTCGGCAAGCACCGAGTAGACCTTGTGGGCCACGTCATTGTCCGGTTCGCCCGCGGCGTTGAGCATCTCGTACAACAAGAAGTTGCTCGCGGTGCCGCCACGCAGCCTGCCGACGCCGGGCACGGCGGGCAGCTCGCGCACGAGCCTCTCTCGCTGCGCGACGATGCGGGCGCGGTTAGCGCGCATGACGGCGAGACCGTCGGGGCCGAGGGCGGCGGAGGCGAGGGCGCTGGTCGGGCTAGAGATGTTGTAGGGCGCCTTGAGGCTGTTGAGGACGCGGGCGACGTCGGGGCTGGCAAAGGCGGCGCCGAGGCGGATGCCGGCCATGCCAAACGCCTTGGACAGGGTCTGCATGACGACGAGATTGGGGTGCTCGGTGACGAGCTCGGCGAGGGAGGCGTCGTCGGGCGCAAAGTCGACGTAGGCCTCGTCCACGACGACGACGCCGTTCCAGGTCGGGTGCGCGAGAATGGCTTCAATGTCGGCTTTGCGGAGGAGCGCGCCGGTCGGGTTGCCGGGCGAGCAAAAGTAGGCGAGCTTGATGGTGTCGCTGCTGCTGTCGGGCGCGGAAAGGGCGGCGACAACGGCGGCGACGTCGAGGGCAAAGGATGGTGCGGGGAGGAGCGGGACCTTGACGAGGGCGACGTCGTTGACTTGGGCCGAGACGGCGTACATGCCGTAGGTGGGCGGGCAGACGAGGATGCGGTCGCGGCCGGGCACGCAGAAGCAGCGGAGGAGCGCGTCAATGGCCTCGTCGGAGCCGACGCCGACAAAGAGGTGGTCGGGGGTGAGGGTCGAGGGCGTGTGGGCGTGGGTGTTGCGAAGGGTGCAGAGGAGCTGCTTGAGGGAGCGCTGGTGAGGGTCGGGGTAGCGGTGGAGGCCGAGCCAGTCAATGTCGACGGAGGATGAGGCGGCGGCGGCGGCGGCGGAGGACGCGGCGGAGGGGGTGAGGGAGGGGCCAAAGGCGTTTTCGTTGGCGTCGAGGAGGATGTTGGTGCCGTCGTCCTTGTAGTCGCTGAAGAGAAGGGGGGATGAGGCGTCAGCGAATGCGGGAAGAAGGGCGGTACGGGGAAGGAAAAAGTTGACGTACTCTCTGGCGCAGCGGTACGGCTCCAAGGCGAGAATGTTGGGTCGCGCGCAGGTCGCGAGGTTAAAGGCCGGCATGGTGAGGGTGATGGTGATGATGGAGGGGAGGGGGGAGGGGCAGGAAGCTGTCAGGGTTTTTTTTTTCTTGTATCTCTCGCAAGCACTCGACGTCAATTGGCCAAATCTTGGAAAAGAATGAGCGAGTGACACGAGACTAGGATTATCTTTGTCGTCAAAAAGGTCGTGTTTGTGAGTGAAGTGACTCTTGGCCAACGACTGCTGTAGGTGAAAAAAGGTTGGATGGTTTTGGCGGCGCCGAACCCGGAGGGGCTTTGTCACCGCGGGGCGTTCCTGATGCGCCAGTGGGGCCGGGAGCTTGCGAGTCACAGCTCAGGCGGGCGAGCAGTGGTATTAATTATCAAACATGATGTTCTGTATGTAACGTTGCGAAATGAGGAATGATTGCAAAAATCTAGATTCACTACTACGCTAGCTCTAAACAAAGACAGGATATCCAACACAAACGCCTACACCCAGAATGGTGAAAATGAGCGGGCACGTTAATAAGCCCAATGTCTCGCGCCCCTCATAAATGAAAACCAAACAGGAACACGCATCGCTTCTTCAGAATCTGCCCACGCATCACAATGCGCCAAGCCACGAGCGCGGCGCCCATGCAACCGGCAATCAGAGGAATGAGCTGCCCGACCGAGTCCAGGTCCGCGCGGCCAACCTTTTGCACGCCGTTGACGCGAATCAGGTACTCGACCGTCGTGGCCGACAGCACCAGCAGGCCCGCCGACAGCGCCAGCAGCGCGAGCTCGACGCGCGGCCGTCCCTTGCTGCCGTGCGCGTTGGCGGCGAGGCCGCGCCCAAAGCCCGGCCGGAAGCGCGTCACGAGCAGGTACACCCAGTAGGCGACGAGCGCGACGCAGACGACGAGCCCCAGCACGGACAGCACCTTGCCGAGGACGCGGAACCAGCCGTCAAACGAGGTTTGGCCGAAAAAGGCCACCTCGGAAGCGCAAGGCGCAATGGTGGGCGCGGGCGGCGCGGACGCTGCCCCGTCGTCGGCACCCCCGTCCCCGTCCCGGCGGCGGCGCATGACGTCGATGCCGGCGAACCAGAACCAGCATCCATAGGCGGACAGGGCCGTGTAAAAGAAGAGCCGGGCGACGCCGGAAATGGACCGCAGGTGGCCGACGCCGTCGCCGGTGACGCTGGAGAGGGAGCCGCAGAGCAAAAACTGCGTAATGACGGCGGCGGACGGGTGCAGGCCGCTGTTGCTGGTGGTGGTGGCGCCGGCGCTCTCGGTGCAGAGGCCGATGAAGACGGCGAGCTGGATGATGAGGTTGGTGGTGCGCAGGCCGACCTCGCTGCGCGGCTCAAAGACGGTCGAGAGCAGCGTGGCCACCCACTGCGCGTAGAGGCCGACGCGCACGCCTACGCCGTAGAGGTCAGCGTTGCCGTCGTAGCCGCAGCTGTCTTGGCGTGTCGCGAGCATTGTCGCGAGTTGTTTCTCCCCCTTCTTTTCCCCCCCGGGGATCGCCTGGGCGGAGAGGGGGATCTGGAGATGCAGCAGGTGCACGTTGGGTGGGCTGAATGCGTAGTGCAATTGCGGGCAAGGAGACTTTTTCTTGAAATGCTCCAAGCAACGCCGGTATTATAATTGCGGAAAGAAACAAAGATTTACAGATGGTAGATAAAGAGATGGCAGATAGAGAGATGGTAGACAAAGAGATGGTAAGCAGAGTCGAGAGTTGCCGCTCCTTCTGTTGGCACAGATAGATGGGAGCCATGTGATATTTCATCGGCGGCCAGCCCAAGTGCCAATTGACAATTCATTATGCGTATCTCAGCCTCGCCAGGCTAACAGCTCTCAGCTTCGCTTTACCCGTAGGGGGGGGTGGAGCGGCACGTCCCGCCCTGCCTGCCACAATGGCAAAATCGCGGTTACAGCTTCTCCTGTGGCGTACAATAGTTTGCTTAGCGTCCCAATGCCGGACCCAATCGCGATGACTACTTTGCATGTGGTGAGAGGGGATCCAAGGCCGTGCCGTGTTGCTTGCGGGACCGCGATCGAAGCCCGGGATGTGGGCTGTCGTTGCATGGCAAAAGGGCAGAAAGCAAGGGTCTTGTGGTCTCCAGCCTTGAAGATAAGATTGAGAAACTTGTGTGCTGCATAATGCATTGAGACCAACTTCTGGTCAGCCTGGGAGTCAGCCAAGAACAGCCATGTTGCCTTTTGCAGGGGGGGGGTTCCCTTGAGCTGCGCCATTGACATCTCGCGTGCTCGTCTCAGCCGCACTTCTCCTTCAGGTCGCCTAAAAGCTTGTTCTTCTCGTCCTCTTGCCAAACCCCCGGAACTTGGCCGTCGTTGTGTCAATGTGCTAAAATGAAGCTCGTCGCCAATGTCATGCGGAAGGCACACGTACGCTCACCAATACTAAAAGATTACACTTGTTTGACCCCCTCCAGCGTCACAGTGGTCGCATTATACGAGCTTCATCATTTCTGCTCTTCTGCGTCCTCTGCCTCTGCTCCCCAGAATCGCACTCCATACCGCCCTCTCTAGGTTGCCGAGCGCGGATTCCACCTCACTTTCGGCCATGCTGAACAGCACGCTCACAACGCTCGTAGAACGCGCCGAGTTCTCGTGCCCGGTCGAGGGCCAGCCCGACCTGTACGGCCTGGGCATCCGCATCGGCATCTACATCCAGATGCTGGCGGTGCAAATCTCGGGCTTGCTGAGCATGGTGCTGCGCCAGGACGACTACCTCGGCGAGAGCGTCGTCCTCTTCATCCTCGCCGTCAGCAGCGTCCTCATCAAGCTCATTGTCCACAAGCAGATTCTCGCCGTCGAGGCCGCGCCCATGGTTGCGCTGCTGCTGGCGCAGGTCAGCGTCTGTCGCGCCGTGAGCCAGATGGGCTTTGTCGTGGGCATCATCTTTGCCGTCGAGTTTTGCGGGCTCTCTTCGCTATTTGTCTGGTTTTGGTGGCACGGCATGGATGTTCTCGGGCGCTCGCCCTGCGCCGACGACAAGGTCTTCTTCTTTGCCAAGGTGAGCCTCTGGGGGTGGTTTCGAACAATGAACAAGGTCTTTGCAATTATTACGGCAATTGCTGCGGGAATGATGGCCATTATGTATATTTTCGGTGAGATCCCTCGTCAACTTCCACAACCTTTTGGCTTCAAACCGCTGATAGTTTCAGGATACACTATGGTTTCTGTGCAGTATCTTCTATACTGGTACCAGCGACTGCGCGGCCGAGTTGGGCCCTTGGAACAGAACAATGGCGATCAGAACAGCGACAGGAACGACAATGACTGGAAAGTCGACTTACAGAGCGCATTTGAGATTTCCATCAACATAGGTGTCATTGCCTTTGTCGAAATGACTCTCAAATGGAACAACATCACAAATGTCCACTCACTGCGGGATCCGGGCCAGTTCATGCCGCTCATGATTTCCCTGGCGCAGCTTGTCGCAATCATCTACCAGGGAGTGTCTCGCGTTGCTCACATGGCGGCGACAGAAGATGAAACACACATATACGGCAAGTTTTCTCCGTTTCGTCCCCGGCTCGTACATGATCGTTGCGAGCGTATGCTAATCATGCTGTAGGTGACGGTGACGATACAGACTGCACACACGAAAACAAGTCGTTGCTACCAAGGCACCTAGGAAATCATGATGCAGCCGGTCAGAATGATGTCGAGCTTAAATAAATCATGACTAGTTTTGCGCGTATTCAATACAGTTTATTCTCTTACTACCATTACATATTTGCCAAGCGAAGCTGCGAATAGCGAAAACTCGCGTCCAGCGACTATGAATTACTACATTCTGTTGAATAGAATAATGGGGCCAAATATACTTTTTACCCCCGATTATCTCATCTCTAATCACCATCTCGAGCTCAGACGCGCTCAGTCGCCGCTCGGTGAGTCTAGCCGTGCTTTCTTGGTGGTACCAAATTAGGGCCCAAGCGAGTACGATGAGCTGGCTATGATGCAACCCTACGACCGACTCGTAAAAAAATACTCAAAAAATTCATTCGTTTCTATCTTGTCAGAGATGTACATCCGTGCATCATATTGAATGAAGCCTGTACATGTCTTTGCTCCACGCGAGTTTGGTATGCCTTGAGTGCTTCGACTTTTGAGCGCAGCTGTTCTTTGTCCGGTCGAATTCACCTGGCTACACTCTTTTCAGCAACTAATATTCCATCTATTCTTTCCATCATGGTCAGCGCTTCGAGGTTGATGGCGTTGAGTGCGTCCATCCGTGTGGCGCTTGCCGCGGGCATTGGGAACATGGACAACCTTGTCACTTTTGGGGACAGCTATACGGACGAATCGAGGGCTACTTATCTAGCCGAGTACGGCCATGTGCCGCCTGCGGGCCTACTCATGCCACCGAATAACAGAACAGCGGATGGTGGCATAGCCTGGGGCAGAATGGTGGCGAACATGACGGGTGCTAGCTACTACAACTATGCAGTGGCCGGCTCGACCTGCTCGGAAAAGGTAGCAACACAGCCAGCACGTATTATACCTGGCCAGATACCGACTGTTCTCGAGTATGAGGTTCCTGCATTCGAAGCAGATTTGGCCGTTGCATCCTTCTATCACAATCGGCAACCAAACAACACAGTGTACGCCATGTGGATTGGCACCAATGATCTAGGCATTGAAGGCTTCCTTCACGATCGTAACAGACCTGGGACGGTTCTCAATGACTTTGTCGGTTGCGTGTGGGAATCTTTTGATCGCATTTACAAGACCGGGGGTCGCCGATTCGTTGTCATGAAAGCTGTGCCACTGGAAAAAGCGCCGACGTACGCAAGCTTTGACAATGGAGGTGCAAGAGATAACCCCGTCTGGCCGACAAAGTCTCAATACAATACGACAGAGTATCAGCACAAGATGTTCCAGTATAGTCAGGCAGTGAATGAGCTGCTCGACTACACGACGCCGTTTCATCTCTTGCTGAAACGTCGTTGGCCGGGAGCCAGCGTCACCGTCTTTGACACTCATTCGATTTTCAACGACATCCACGACAATCCCGGCCAATATCTTTCATCGCCGCAGAACGTCGTGTCTTCATTCAAGACCTGTGATGCCACTGGCAAATGCGAAAGTTCCACTTGGCCCAGATCAAGCTTTCTCTGGTATGTTTGGAAGTAGTACTGCGAAATTGAGGGCCACTCAACTCACACTCTTTGCGTTGGATCAGGTACGACATGCTGCATCCATCTGAACGAGCCATGGGGGTTGTTGCCGAGGAATTTGTGTCAGCAATCAAGGGATCTTCGAAATACGCTACTACCTATAGATGGCCGTGATTAAATAGACTGCTGAGTGTATTTATATAGAGTTTCAGGGCCTGATGACAAGGTCGGTAACGGAAACAAACAGAGACCCGAAGATGCGGTGACTTTTGACCAGTGGGGCAAGGACAATTGCGTCGGGTCGCCGCTGCACTCGTCTCATTAGTAACTGGCTAATAAATAGTGCCTCACATTCATGGCCTTTGATCAATTCAATTTCTTCTTGACAGTCCTCTCAGTGCCTCTCAGGACTATACTCTTGTCCTTGGCGCTGAGGACGATGCCGTTGCCGAGGTCAAGGGTAAGGCCCGTAAAGGGGCACAGGAGCTGAGCAGCCCGCGACACTGGCGGCGGCAGGCGGCGGCAAAACCCTTCTCCGCGTTCCGGTCCTGCCAACGCCAGCCAGACCTTTGCTCTCTCAACACACCACCACCAGCCGACCATCGATACAAGGGCGGCGGGCGCATTGCCGAGAATAAATCCTGCAGCCATCTCCGGACCTCGCAACCTTTTGGATGCCTTCTTTTTGTCGTCGATAGCAGTGCGACGATTATTCTCGTAATCCTGCCGACACTGACGCGCGCCCCGGCGCAAAACTTCCATCCCCCCATTTATTCAGTCCTCGGTCCGTCCACCGCGCCGCCTCGACGCTCTCTACCAACACGAACATCTTGCCGCATCCAGCCCCAGCCTCGCGGCAAGTCAAGCAGACCATACTTTTGGTCTGAAAAGCTTTTCCAAAAACCATCGAGTTTGCAGTTTCTACCTTGACACTCGGTCAATTGCTCGTCTTGCGCCAATTGCAGCCACGACGCGTCCAGCCTTGGGCAGTGATCGACGTCACCTTCACTCGTTTTTTTTTGTCGCGCTCGGTAAAGCTTTTTCGCCCTCTATTCGACGCGAAGCTGCACTCCAGCGCCACGACTCGCCATGTTCCAAGGACAATTTGGCTATGGCAATGCTGGGCCCCAGTTCAACAACCAGCAGGCAGGGGCCCAGCCTAACCAGCAGCAACAGCAGCAGATGATGTTTAATCCGCAACAATTCGCTGGAATGGCGCCTCAGCCCGGCTTTAATCCCGCTGCGAATCCCCAGATGATGGCCGGGGCCTCGCAAGGCATGATGCAGAACCCTGCCATGCCTAATATGGCTGCCAATGGACCAAGTGAGCTTCTATCCTGTCTGTGCTGACGCTGCGCATGTGCATTCTAATGTGTCTCTCTTATGAGTAGTGCCCGGGTTTCAGCAACAATTCGCTCCCCAGTATGGGCAAGTTCCGCAGAATTTCCCGCAACAGCAATACATGATGGCTGGCATGCAGGGCTTCCCCATGAATCAGCAAGGAATGACGCCGCAGCAAGCTCAGCAAATAATGCAGCAACGCCTGCAGCAACAACAACATCTTCAGCAACAACAAGCACAGCAACAAGCACAGCAGCAGGCGCAGCAGCAGCAAGCGCAGCATCAAGCACAACATCAAGTGCAGCATCAGGCACAACATCAGGCGCAGCATCAAGCGCAGCAGCAAGCGCAGCAGCAAGCGCAGCTGCAACAGCAGCCACAACAACACCATCAGCAGCAGCAGCACCAGCAACAAGCTCAGCACCAGCACCCTCAACACCAACAGCTTCAACAACACCAAAATCCACAGGCGCAGCAGCATGTCCAACACCAGCAGCTCCAGCAGCATCATAATCAGCAAATACAGCCACAGCACTCGCAACAAAACAACATGAGCCAGGTCGGAACCCCGCAAAGACCCCCAAGTGCCGTGCAGAATAGCCCTGCTGGACAGATGCCCGGACAGCCTCAATTCTCCCCCCACCAGCTGCCTCTGGGAACTCCACAGCAAGGTGGCCAGATGCAGCAACATGCTCAACAGCATCAGCAA
Source organism: Beauveria asiatica (assembly GCA_038367545.1). Classification (NCBI taxonomy): domain Eukaryota; kingdom Fungi; phylum Ascomycota; class Sordariomycetes; order Hypocreales; family Cordycipitaceae; genus Beauveria; species Beauveria asiatica. The sequence goes on along the minus strand of JAAHCF010000570.1, from coordinate 3,831 downwards.
CAAATGCAGCAGCCTGGAGCCATTATTACTCCTCAGACACCGACATTCCCCAGCAATCAAGGGCCCAACGCAGGCGTAGCATCCAACGCCCCTCCTTTAAGCCCAGCTTCGGAATCGCGTGAAAAAGACCGGTTTGCGCTGCTGCTCGATATCAACCATGAGCTGCTGTACGAAGTCATTCTTTTGCAAAATACACAAACGGAGCTCAAAAAGGAAGCAGCGGCTGCAAATGGCAACGCAGGAGAGAGGAAGCCAACCGAGGAGGAGGCCCTGTTCCAACAAGACTATGTGCAGTAAGTGAAGTCGATTGTGCAAGCAAGGCTATTGCCTGGATCAAACTAATTTGTCCCTACTACAGCTGTATGCGCCGCCTACAAGCGAACCTCTCGTACATGGCCGCACAGGCCGATCGCAAAACGGAAACCAAGGGGCCGCCCTATCCCACCTTTATGACTGCGCCGCCTCTGAATTTGTCTCTCCGCCCTCGGGCTCAGCCAATGGTTCCTGACGGATCTGATGCCAAGATTGACCCTGCGGCTGATCGAGAAGAAAGAGACAAGGCGATCAAAGACCTGTATCGCCGTTTGCAAGCAGCCTACCCGGGTGTCGACTTTAAGAAAGAGTCGGCGGCTCGCTTACAACACGGTCAGAAACCTGGCAACCCTGCCGGTTTCCAAGGCAGTCCAATCTCGCAAAAGACGCCGCAGATACCGAATGCACCGCCGCCACAGGTGAGCCAGCTGGGGTGATGGCGACAAGACACAAATATACGGAAAAGACAGAGGGCGTGGGGCATTTCTCTATTTCTTGCCATGAGCAAGAGATGTTGTAAAAAGGGAAACCCTGTGTATCAGATAGCTCTGTATGAGTTAGCATGCGGTGTTTTTTGGCCTTGTTTCTTGGATTCAAAACGGCGTCAAGGCGGGTTGGGAGCTTTATGAATTGGAATGGGTATCGGGCCTGAAAAATTCTTCAGTGAAAAGGGAAGGGGTCGAGACTCGGAGGGCATGCGGGAGGAGAAGTTGCAAATATCAGCGTTCTTGTACACAAATAAATTATTTATTGTCTTGTTTCAGCTTGCCAGTCGACTTTTTTCCGCGTGGCGTGGAAGCAACTCTTTATTCTGTAAAATTCTATCAAACTCGGATGAATACAAAAATGCAGATCCTGATGATGTCCCGGGCATGGCGTGATGTTGGTGCCATCTCGGCATGGAAGGCAACTATTTTGGGCTCACTCGACCCACCTTGACGAGAAGTTGTCATGTCATGCATCGCGGGGGGAGGGGCGAGTGATTATCTCCTTCACAGCCAACTATTCAAACTTGCAGTAGAACTGACGCGGAATATATAAATTCCCCAATGTCCATCATTACACAGCGATATAAATAGACTGTGAGACTCTGGCATCACACATCAGCCGCGTCTACATATATGCTCCGATCCTTGACGCGCGCCTTTTCCATCTCTGCCAGAATGGCGCTTCACCCTCCGCAAGGTGACAAGCTCATCTGTATGCCCCTCTACACATTTCCAACCCCCCCCTCCCCTCTTCCCCCGCCTCCTCTGCCACCATCCAGGCTGACATCAGGACAACAAAAAAGTCGCCCCCGGAGGTTCCGGCACCCAGGGCACGCAAGCCGCGCAGTTCACCCTAGGCACGCTCTCACGCAGCGACCTCGACAGCGCGTCTCCGATTCCGCAATTCCACAAGTGGTTCTCCGAGGCGCAGGACGCGATCCGCGGCGTCCAGGGTGCGTCGTGGGGCGCCGCGGCGGCGACGGCGGAAACGTGCACGCTGTCGACGGCGGAGCTGCCGTCGGGCCGCGTGTCGTCGCGGCTGGTGTACCTCAAGGAGCTCGACGCCGCGCAGCAGCAGGGCGGGTTCGTCATCTACTCCAACCTGAGCACGTCGCGCAAGGCGGCGGACCTCGCGACCAACCCGCACGCGGCGCTGTGCTTTTACTGGTCGCCGCTGCAGCGGCAGGTGCGCGTCGAGGGCGTGGCGGCGCGGCTGTCGGCCGAGGAGAGCCAGGTGTACTTTGACACGCGCGCGCGGGGCAGCCGCATCGGCGCGTGGTCGAGCCGGCAGAGCGCCGTGCTGGAGCCGGCGGCGGCGGCGCGGGATGGAAGTGGTGATGATGATGACGGGCGAGCTCAGCTGGAGGGCTGGGTGGCGGAGACGGAGAAGCGGTTCGAGGGGCAAGACAAGATTCCGGTGCCGGATTTCTGGGGCGGACTGCGTATCGTGCCGACAAGGGTGGAGTTTTGGCAAGGTCGTGACTGCAGACTGCATGATCGCTTCGTGTATGAGCGAGAGAATGAAAACGCAGAGTGGGTGTTGAGTAGGCTGAGTCCTTGATTGGCGCCAATAAGCTGGGGGAGCAACAAGACTCCTCGTCAAGGTAATCATTATGGGATACGTTCAAGTGCTAAAGCCAGTAATGAGATTATTCCCCCCTTTAAAGACCAGTCGAATCTTTGCACCGAGATGAACAAGTGCATCAAGCTACCTTACAAGATCAAAAATACAAATCGCAACATTTGCGAACCAAAATCTTATCGTGCCGAGAGTGAGGACAAGACTCATCGGCGGGTATTATTTAGCAGGTAAAAAAAAACAAAAAAGTCCAAACACCTGCAACAAAACTCAAAACGCCATGCAAAAAGAAAAGGAACAAGGCCAAAAAACAAAACAGTGCGGTGAGCTGCTGCACCTCGCAGAATATCAAAGGGCTCAAAGAGCTGTAGCCCAACTGGCACCTAGGCCGACAGATGCACTTCTCATGCTACTGGCGGGCAGCATCGTCGTCTTTGAGCGAGAGTGGCCCGCGACAAAGTTGCTCGTGTCGTGGCCATTGTCCAAGTGGTCGTCACCAGCAGCGAACAACACGTCACCGCCGCCGTCGCTGTGTGGTGGAGATGGTTCGGCCGCATCCCAATCGCAGTAGTCCTGGCCGGCGAGCTGCATATCGACCATGGCGTCTGCCAGACAGTCGACATCGCAGAGGGGCATGATGCGGTAGTTGAGGTTTTCCATGATGGAGCGCTCCGTAGCATTCAGCTGCTCCGAGGACCACAAGCCACGGCCCCAAGCGCTGCAGTAGGTCTGGGCCGTCTGCTCCGAATCCTCGGTGAACTTGTGTGCGATGACGAGCGCGGCGAGGATGATGATTTCGGGCTGTACAGAGTCGATGTGGAGCTGCTGCTGCTGCTGCTGGTGGTGGGACGACGACTGCCGATGACTCGGCTGCGGCGCGACGACGGGCATGCTGTGTCGCTTCGCGTGCGTCTTGTTCGTTTCGGGTGTCGCCGCTGGCTCGCTGATGCTAGCAGGACGCAGAGGGCATGTAAGGCGCCATTTACGACCGAATTTGGAGTCCAGACGGTCAAGCACACAGACTGCTAGTGCAATCGTTTCGAGGGGCAGAGAAGCTCTGCCCAGCATAGACTGGACTAGATGGACTGATGTCGAAGCGAGGGATGCGGACGAGGGAATCAGGTTGACGAGATGGATTGCCGGTCCTGTAGACAAACTGTCGTGTTAGTATGCACCACTGATAGCGCGCTTGGAACACGCAAACGGGGTTTGGGCCTTGCCTCGATAGACGGCAGGCAACACCTCGCCATCGTCATTGGTATAGCTCGCCGTGGTGCTGCGAGGCTGCTGCCTCGCCGTTGAAGGCGGTGTGGGAAGATTTGATAACGGCCGATAGGTAAAGTAGCTGTTGGCGCTGTCCTCGACTGCGACGCCGCCCTTGGACTTGCGCATAGTGGCCGGGGAGATCGGGAGAGGGGGGGGGGGGGGGGGGTTGGGCTTTTTTTTCGACAA
>JAAHCF010000569.1:0-24847 GCA_038367545.1 Beauveria asiatica | reverse complement strand
CCCTCTTCGCGCGCCAAAATTAATTCTGCCCGATTCAACGCGGCCCCTTGGTTGACTGGAAGCAAAATCTTCCCTCTGCTTCGGTAGCATATTGTGGTTTTTTTTTCTTTTTTTTTTTTTCCTTTCTTGTTTTTTCTTCTTAGCTTTCTCAGCCGATTTCAATATAGTATACGGATAGCTCATCTCCCTCTGTCGAGCTTCCTTTATCGAGACGACAAAGTGTATGTCGGCCCGCAATCCCGTTTTCGTAGTACCCGCGCCGGTGGTACCAGGCCCTCACGCCGGCCCGCGCGTGTGCCTGTTTTTTGTATTTCTCCCTTGTTTTCGTCATGTGTTTGGTCGTTGTATTGAGTGTCATCAACTATAATGTAGAAGCGAGCCATGCATGCTATTGCATTTGGCCTTTGCAGATGACACGGCCTCGCCGGACCGGATCCGACAGCCTCGTCCCGCTACAACGGAGCTCAGCCACCATTAGGGCCGTCCGTCAAGTGGGCGACAGCCTCGTCTCCTTTCAATCTGATTCGAGTTTTTTTTTTTTTTTTTTTTTTTTTTTAGTATAATCTGCATCCGTTATGTCAAACATCAAGATATTTTATTTGACTGCCAATTCAAACGCATCACTGTGTTTGCAAGCTTCCTAGCATCCATCACTTCAATGGTCTTCAGCGGCCGCCCATCCACCGCATGTCATACATGTCGCCCCGCGCGACGCAAGGTCAGTCTGCAAACCATGACCCCGTCCATCGTCAAAGCGTCCTCGACTAATCCATCGTATGGCAGTGTGACCGCGCGCCTAATGGCTGCTCTCAGTGTCGCCGCAAAGGCCATGCCTGCCCTGGGTACCCGGATCCTACCGCGCTGCGCATGCGCAACGAGACTACCAGCGTGACCAAGAAGCAATCATCCAAGTCGAAAACGCACGCCGCCCGACAGCAATCCCCGCCGAGAACGCAAGATGATGCACCATTCTGGGCCTCGTCGTCGTCCCTTGAACCAGCAGCTTCATCTTCCTCTCGACAGTCTCTCACCAGCTTCGACTCCCCCTCACCCGGCTCCCCCGCGCTCCTCCTCAGTACCAACCAGCAAGCCCTCGCCTTTCTCTTCCACACCTTCATCGCCGCCACTCCCTTTGAAGGCTACCTCTCCTCCTTCTACCTGCCCTACAGCCCCGACGACGATGCCTGCGCCTTGGCCATTGATGCCACCGCCTTGGCCGCCTACGCCCGCCACGCCCGCCAGCACCGCCACCACGACGCCGCGCGCGCCAATTATGCTCGCGCCCTGTCCCGCGTCAATACGGCGCTCGCCGACCCGCGCACCGCCGTCCAGGACCAGACCCTCGTCGCCGTCCTCGTCCTCGCCCTCTTCGAGGCCACCGTCTTCCAGGATAGTGGCAGCAGCCGCAGCAGCAGCAGCAGCGCGCCCACCAGCTGGGTCGCCCACACATGGGGTGCCATGCAGCTGCTCATGCTCCGCGGGCCCGACCAGCTCGCCTCGTCGCCCGTCGCCCGCCAACTGTTTGCCCACGCCAGCAACAACATAAAGGCGAGCTGCATCCAGCGTTCCGCCCCCATCCCGCAGCCCTTTCTCGAATTCGACGGGCGCGTTCGCGGCCTGCTGGACAGCCGCGACCTTGCCGTGCCACTCGCGGACCTGCTGCACAAGGTCTGCGCCATCAAGGCTAGAGCGAGGGACGAGCAGGAGCGCAGCATGGTGCTACTCCTGGAGGCTCTCCAGGCCGATCAGGAAATCATTGCCTTTTGCGATGCCCCGCCGCCTGCTCTCAGTTTTACCCGCGAGCCCTTTCTCCAGGGGCCGGCTTGGACCTATCAGAGAATCGTGCACACGTATGCGAGCCTGCGCCTATGCAAGGTCTGGAACGCGGTGCGCCTGCTGCGCATATTTCTCCTGAGCTTGCTCGGCGACGACATTGCGCACTGCCGCGTTGACGAGACTCTCGCCGAATCGCACACGCTCTCTGCTCTGAACGAGTACGCGCGGAAGCACATGGCCGAGGTGGCATCTGATATCCTAGCCACTGTTCCGTCCTTTGTGCACTCGGAAAATGGTAGCAGGACGTTCCTGTCGGCTGGGCGGTGCCTCGGGTGGCCGCTGGGTATTCTGGAGCTGAGTACCGTGTGTCCGCCGGATGCGAGTCGGTACGCGCGCAGGACCCTGGAGTGGTTGGCCGAGGATTTGAACCTGCCGCAGGCGATTGACCCAGAACGGCATCCAGGAAGTCGAGACAACTGGTAACGACACGTTTCTATGCTCACATGGACAAGTAAAGCTAATCATCATCTCGCAGGCTTCATCTATTCCACCTAGGCTGAGTAGTTCCAATCAGCGGCCTCTTTTATCATGGTACCCTCTCGAATACGCTGCACGAAAACATGGCAGGCTGGTCATCTTTCTACCAATGTTTCATGTTACATCTGCCGATTGGCAGCTGTCTGGAGACCTTGACTAGCGCCTATCAAGGCAAGACAAATGACGCTCCCAACCTGGTACCAAGACGAGGCGGAGTAGTCCTCTGTTACTGGAACATAACGAGACCGGTCTGATGCAGACACCCACCATGACACCGGGCCTGACAGTGCATCGGCTCCAGGTTCTTTGACTCGTATGGCGCGTTCCCCTCGAGCACGCTGTACTCGCACAACTTAAATCTCGCCACCACCTGGAACTCGTCCGGCGTTCACACGCTAGACGCCACGGTACCGCTGGCCTGCAACGCGCTCCGCGGCAACAAAGAGTACGCTGTCAAGGTCGAGCCGTCAAGCGCGGGATAGTCGAGCGCCTTTCTGCGGCCGGTGCCCGTCAACAAGACGGGCATCACGCTTAGTGGCGTACACGCGTCCCAGCGATGACGCGATAAAGGCAGGCAAGTGCGGTGAGTTGGTTGTCGAGTGGCAGACTCGCAAGCTGTGGTGGTAATCCGAGCCTAGACAGTACATGCGTACAAAATACAAAATGCAGATAGAGTCCGCAGGTACAACATGAGAGGTAGTCAACGTTTACAACACACGATTCAAAGCCAATTATTTCGGGCATCTCGTGACAGGTCTCATTACTAGAGCATTGATATTTGGCTCCTGTGTAAATGGATGCTAAATGGTATCGACTGCAACAGTCCCAAAACGCCGCCAAGTGCCGTAACCGGTTTTGTTATCCTTTTCTAGGTTCTTTTTTTCATTGTTGCGCTTCACCCTCGCACGACATCAGCTCCGTCCAAAACTAGCATTTAGTAGAAGAAGCCAATGATCTTGCCGGAGACGTGCTTTCTGCGGGCCTCCTCGTGGTCCATGATACCAGCAGAGGTGGTGAGGATGACGTAGCCGAACTGACGAGCAGGGAGCAGCTTGACAACCCACTTCTCGAGGTCCTGAAGACGGACGTTGTAGCGGGGGGAGATGACACCAGTCTTGTTGAGACGGCCGTTGAGCTGAACGACAATCTTGCCGGAGCGGTGGTCATCGACCTCCTCGAACTCGCCAATGTAGCCTGAAAGAGAGCAAAGTTAGCAAAAGAAAAAAAAATTGTCGCGACAACCCTAGCATAGACGTCATGGCGCATGTTCCCCCCAAAGAGGACGCTTTGAATAGAGCGCTCAGGTCCGACGCAGTTCAATCTATCGGCAACTTATAGGGGCTGGGTCGTGGTAGCGTAAGAGACCGTCGCCCTAGTTATATGCCGAACAATAAAAGGACCTGATTCTCCTTTTTCGGTGCAAAATACGCCATGACGAGGATGCAAAATGGGATACTATCTGTCAGACGTACCGTGGCGCTGCATGACCTGGAGGAACTTGGTGATGACCTTGGAGGAAGGACGGATCAAGACCTGACGCTTGCCGGACTTCTCGGCGTTGTTGATGGCGTTGAGCGCATCGTGGAGGACAGAGGTGCGGACCATGTTGGCGGTGTTGAATGGAGATTCTCAAGTCGGAAAGTGGAAATGAGGTATCTACCAAGTTTTCAGATTAGCCTCGACGTTGCGGCGCATGAGCAAGGAAGAGTGCCCTCGAGCGATTCGAATCGACCAAGTCGACGAGGGTTCAGCCGCCCATGGGAGTTTCCGACGAGGAGAGGCGCATCGCCAGACGTCTGTTCGCCTCCGCCACGCTTCACGATGTAGAGTCGCAACAGTGCATCTTTCAATGGCGTTGTTTACCCATCGCTTCACGGAGGCGCGTCGGTCTGAAATTTGCCTTTCCCGCCACCAAGAAGAGGCATCGTCTCGTTGTTCGTTGTTGGTATATCCATGTCGAATCGCCCGTCGAGCGGAGATCAGCAATTTGCTGTTGCTGCTTCACATACCTCTTGATGTAGACGAAAATGTCTGTAAGGGGACTGGGAAGAAAAAAAGGCTTGAGGACGAATTCTAACCAGAATGCATCAAGCAGCCCATCCGGTCCAGTGCAAAAAGAAAAGTGGGTGGTGTGCCCTGGTGGTCCGTGCGCGACAAATTGCCCTAAGGGTAACGCACTTTAGCAAGGCGGTTTTCCCTAATAAACACAGTCGCTTAGCAAGGAGGGAAGTCGTTTGCCCAAGCCCCACTATCGACAGGCTGCGTTGGACGCACGACAGTCCCAGCAAAATTCAATCTACATTCATTCTTCCCTCTTTTTTCCTTCTTTCCTCTCCCCTCCAAACATTGAATAAATCTTCGAGGATCGCCCGACGAGAACAAATACTATCAAGATGGTAAGTCTTGATACCGACCGCCATTCGAATTTCCCGACGAACCGATTGGAGTGATGAGCGCGCGCACCGGAAATGGATGGAATAAAAATCGATAATTCGACACACCATGGAAATAGGGCTGCGCAATGCCTACTCGTCCGCTTCTACATCACTGCGATAATCGATGGTCGGGAAATGTTCGAATGACGGTCGAACTTGGCAATACAATGACTCTGGGATCAAAAGACACTGACAGAGACTACTAGTCGGACGTAGAAGACAACGCTCCCGAGGTCGTCGAGGAGGTCGAAGTGTCCGGCGATGCCCCCAAGGGTCAGATGTCCGTTCAGGATGCCCTCAAGGGTGTCCTGAAGCTGGCTCTCATTCACGACGGCCTTGCCCGCGGTCTCCGCGAGTCTTCCAAGGCTCTCGACCGCCGCCAGGCCCACATGTGCGTTCTCAATGAGAACTGCGAGGAGGATTCCTACAAGAAGCTCGTCGCTGCTCTCTGCTCCGAGCACAAGATCCCTCTGATCAAGGTTCAGGACGGCAAGCAGCTCGGCGAGTGGGCCGGTCTCTGTACGTTTTATCCCCCTCCATGCCGGTGCTCTCAGGCCACCCCGGCGTCGACGGAATTTACTAATCAATCCACCCTCAGGCGTTCTCGACCGCGAGGGTAACGCCCGCAAGGTTGTCAACTGCTCTTGCGTCGTCGTCAAGGACTGGGGTGAGGAGTCGCAGGAGCGCTCCGTCATCATGAACTACTTCCAGTCTGCGGAGTAAGCGAAAAGGGACAAGAAAAACACCCAAAAAGGCTTTTGGACAGGCGTTACGATGTATTTTGAGGAGGGTATAGAGACTGCGGGCTCCGGTCTGAGACCGCTGGAATTGAACGGCGGTTTGTACTCTAAACCGCTTCATTGGCATAATGATTTCCTGTTCTCATGATGATGACGTATTGTCGCCCATGAGGAAAGACGAACAAAAAAAAGTGTTTAAACTCTGTGCTTGTATATTGTGTGTGATGACTCTTCATGGTGCGTGCTGTATAGCCATGCCTATTTGCGACCTTCAATCTGTTCAGGGATTAGATGCGGCCTTCTCAGCTGAATTGTATCCGTACTGACCATGATGATGTGGTAACCAAACTCCGTTTTGGCCTCGCCAATCTTGGGATTATTCGTCGTGCTGGGCTCCAAGGCAAAAGCAACCTCTTCAAACTTGGGATCAAAACTTCCCTTGGGCTTCCAGCCAAGAGCGCCGCCTAGAAATAGGTAGCCACGTCGCGGTGTCAGCAGCCCTCATTATGAAAATTGCATCAATGTCTCGACGTACCCGCGCGAGCTTTGTCCTCTGAATAGTTGCGCGCAACCTCGTCAAATTTGACGCCCTCGTTGAGCTTCGCGAGCGCTTCTTCTTTTTTGCCATGCTTTTCGCACTTTGCAGGCACTTTACGTTAGCACGCCTTCCCTCGCATCCTGTCAACGTCGGGCGGCGCGGCGCGGCAGACTCACCAAGATGTGGCGGACATTGATCAATTGCGCGCCCTTGGCCTTGCCTCCGGCCTCCTTGTCGCCTCCCTTGGCTTTCCCCCCAGACTTGTCGCTGCTCTTTTTGTCATTTTTGCCCATGTTTTCGCGCTCGAGGGAAATCTTTGCGGCAAAGTACGGGTATTTGAAGGAGTCGCGGGGTTAGTAGTCGCCAACTCTTGTGGTGGGCCGGCCAAAGGCAGCACCTTCGCAGCGGGTCTGTGTGAATGTTCACTTGGACGATCAGAACATGGCTCTCAATCAAGATGTTTATATTAGTTTTGTCGACTTCGAAAATCATCCTGCAGATGCCATGTATTGTTTAAACGAAGCGTTCTAATTGCGAATAGTCGTTGTCAAATCTAGCTAGGTGCTGGGCGTAGTGTAAGTTGGTGCTTTAGGAATCAGTCATACTAGGAACTGCCCAAATCATCTGAATGCCGGTCTTGCGGTATTTCCACCAGCTCCTTCGCAAAATTTACCTTGGCTTGCTTCCTCTGCACTAATTCTGCCGTCATTCGTGCTACTCTCGCCCATTCGGAATGGTCGGCTTTCTCTTGTGCCTTTTCAACTTTCCATTCGGTAAATGCTTCGTTCCCCTGCCGCTTCTTGACCATCTCACCCTCATACTTCTCAAAAATTAACCACTCATCCATTTGTGAGGGGCGTGGGACTTGCACGAGTTCCTCCATTGGCTTCTGCCCTGGGGCACGCTCCAAAGTGATGACCACCCGGTGGAGTCCAGTTTGTTCATTGAGCTTATGTCCGTACTGACGGATTATATATCTGAGCGCAGGAGTTAGTGCTTGCAGTTGACAATTTCCTTGTCATCTTACAATCCATCATAGCGCACTCCACAGTTGGGAGCGAATTGACTCTTCAGGCAATGACCACGTAGCAATCGAGTTCTGGCACCGACCTGGGAGATCAACGAGACCGGGGCATCCGACAATGTCGAGTCTCTTGTGTATTTTATCAAATTCTTATCAACGTCAACTGTTTCGCTTCCGCTCATCAGCGGCAATACTGCAAATCCATATCTCCCCTTGGCAGGAGTTGCATAAGCGGAGCTGACGACACCATCGCGAGCCGCGCAGGCCAGGTTCAGCCACTAGCTATAGTGTGGTGAGATCATTTGAGTAGGATTTCACAATGGGATAGATGTGCTTACTGTCCTGGCTCGAATTGCTGGTCTCCCTCCACTTCGGACAAGCTTTCGCAGCGCATAGCTTGCCAGCGCCCGTGGGCAAATACGAGCTTGTCTGTAAATGCTATATCTCGCAATTGTCCGTATTTTGTAGCAAACTTCTCCAGCCTCTTTTTGTCAAGGTCAAAATACTCCTGCCGGAAGCGTAATCTCCAATTTCTCTGTAGGTTGTTTGCCAACGCTACTTCTTCCGGAGAGCAGCCGTTGTCGGGCAATAGAATATCAGAGAGTAGCTTGTCCAAACAGCAAGCACTGATGGTGCCCATGTTGACAGAGTATCTACCATCTGATTCGTCATTCGTCATGGCGCTTAGTAGTTGACGCAATTCCTCTGCGCGCGGACCAAGAGTGTGATTCTCTTGCAATTGCGACCGAACTGCATCGCATAGCTTTAGAATGTCCGAGTTGTTGAACTGATATCGATTCAGTGGGTTCGTCAGACTTGCAAGTCCAGATAATTGAGTTGCTCGAAGAATTTCTTGTCGCATTGTCAGACAGTTACTTCTTTTACTGGGCACCCCGTACCTGGCGAAACTGGAAACGTCTTCAATTCATGATCTGAATCATCACTGCCCCCAGACGAAAGGTTGTGATATTGACGATGTTGATATTCCATCTTGTTTTTGTTTTGTTAGTTCCTAGTCATTGTCAAGCGAACAAATGTCTTGGTCCAGAATACACAAATTTCACTTACACGGAAGGAAGGAGCTTTGGTGGCTTGGGAAATGGGCGTCAGAGACTATTAGTCTTACCCAACATTTTGCGAGCCACAGTACTATGCAACACGCAGCGCCAAATAATACACATGCTTCTTACTTTGAAGGAATTATCTTGACAATTTCTCCTTGCACTGTAGGTCTTTCACTATTCGGGGTTCGAGATGCATGAGAGAATGAGAATACCCTGTATGTGCCTCTCACCGCCTGCTAGATAGCAACAGATGACTATACCGCTTACCATAATAGACCTGTCTGTTCTCATTCTGCCGGCAGAAAGGGTGGACCCAGTTCCTAATCCAGCGTTGACCAAGATGCGCAGAGACTTCTACATCCGCTCTTTCAACGGCTCACATTGGTCTCGATTGCAATAAACATGGCGGAGCCTGCGAAATACCACGCACGTGGTGCGCCTTCGCGCGACAGGGTGCTTGGAATTACGCAGCGCGCCACTCCGCTGGCTTTCTCCTGGGCTGGAGAAATGAGAGTTCGGTGAGTAGCCTGGTCTTTGGCGCTTCCACCCGTGAGCTAACCCACACTGGATTTTCCGATTTCCAGGTCAACGAGATTGGACTAGATGGCGAAGTGGTTCATCTGAAAACTATTGGTCTCACAGAGGAGCAGAAGAAAGCCGAGGGTGTCACGGACAAGGAAGAATCCGAAACCAAGCCCGCAGAGACCAAGCCGGCTGAAGAGGAGAGCGAAAAGCCGAAACTGCCTGCCAAGGTGATCGAGGTAGCACCGGAAGATGTCAAGATTCTGACAGATCTCGCTGGAGAGAAATTTGCGCAAGAACTCGTGGACATGTTTCGCGAAGCGCAAACAGCAGACCCAGAGCAGCGCGTTAAGCCCATCTCGTCGGAGCCGATTGACGAAAAGCACACGCGCGGCCAAATACACCAAGAGGTGCGCCGCATCTTTCAGTCCCGAGTCGACACCTCCACCGACAGCAGCGGCGGCATTGTGGCGACGGCGATCCGTGATAGGCCGCGCGGCAAGAAGCGCAACCGAGGCGGCGCCCAACAACGCGACAACAACAGGGAGCGCAAAGACAACCGGCCCGCCGCCGAGTACCTGCACTTTACGCTGTACAAGGACAACCGCGACACCATGGACGCCGTGACGCAGATTGCGCGCATGATTCGGTCCAAGCCGCAGTCGATCGGCTACGCCGGCACCAAAGACCGGCGCGCGTCGACGGCGCAGCGCTGCTCCATCCGCTACACGCACCAGCGCAGCCTTGCCGGCCTCAATGGCAACCTCTGGGGCATAACGACTGGTAACTACGCGTACCGCGATGAGGGCATCCACCTCGGCCAGCTCCTCGGCAACGAGTTTGTCATTACGCTCAAGAACTGCAAGGTCGTGGACGAGAGCGGTGACGACTCGGCAAAGTCCCTCGCTGAGCAATTGGAGCTGCTGAAGAGCAGCGTGGGGACGGCTCTTGAACACATGGCCGCGCATGGCTGGATCAACTACTTTGGCCACCAGCGCTTCGGCACACATCACATTGGGACGCACGAGATTGGCAAGCTCATCCTCGGCGATAAGTACGAGGAGGCCGTGAATGCGCTCCTCACCTACGACCCCGAGCTGGCCGCCAAATACGAGACGGCCGCCGCCGCCGCCGACCAACAAGACGGAAGCAGCAAGACCAACATGGAGGAGCTCGCGCGACACCACGCGTGCATGCTGTTCCGCACCGGCAAGGACCCCCAAAAGGCGGCCAGTATGATGCCGCGCCGCTTCGCCGCCGAAGTGTGCGTGACGCGGCACCTCACGCGCGGCGGCGCCTCGTCGATGCGCGACTTTGTCGGCTCGCTGACGCACATTACGCGCGGGCTGCGCTCCATGTACCTGCACGCCTACCAGTCGCACGTGTGGAACCACGCGGCGAGCATGCGTTGGGAAAGGCACGGTTCCTCGGTCGTTGCCGGCGACCTCGTCATCGCCGACGACGACGCCACGCCGCTCCACGGCGGCAAAGACCAGGACGGCGACGACATCATTAACCCCGTCGCCGATGACGACGACGGCGCGCCTGTCCGCGCCCGCCCGCTCACCGCCGAGGAGGCCGCCAGCGGGCTCTACACCATCCATGACATTGTCCTGCCCACGCCCGGCTACCAGGTCGTGTACCCTGAAAACGACGTCGGCGCGTTTTACGCGGAATTCATGGGTCGCGCCGAGAATGGCGGGCTGGACCCGCGCAAGATGATGCGCATGCGCCGCGAGTTTAGCCTGCCCGGGCGGTACCGCAAGGTCATGAACCGCTTCCTGGCGCCGCCGAGCATCGAGTTCCGGACCTACACCGACGACAAGGAGCAGATGCACCCGACGGACCTCGACGTCATCAAGGCGGCGGCGGAGAAGACGAGCGAGGAGGGGCCTGTGGCGAAAAAGACCAAGGTCGAGGAGGGCGAGGCCGCAGCGCCGGCCGAGGAAAAGATTGCGGCCATTGTCAAATTTCAACTGGGACGCAGCGCCTACGCTACCGTGACGCTTAGAGAGCTGATGGGCGACATGCAGGAAGAGTCATGATATGTATTGGATATCAAGATACGATGGATAATAGAGGAAGAATTGTCAAATGTCGTGGATAAATGGGGGAGGGATATGACACATGTGTTTTACCAGAGGACCCAACTGCGCCAAGTTGTATATGTGAATGTTTGATATTCCAAGATAACGCCGAGATACGAAACTAGAAATGAGGGGAAAAAACAACTGCAAACGATTATGCCAGCATCACCATGCCATAATATTCATTTCAAAGGTATCCCGAATTATTCCCAAACAAGATAAAGAATCCCCAAACTGTAGTGTGTGCGCGTTGAATCGATAACTGCTGTGACCTCTCATGACCCAAAAATGCGAGAGAAAAGGAGTGGCAGCAATATCAGGAATGAAACAGCACACTTCTCCCCATTTTCTTCGTATCTGTCATGATTCTCCAGGCTGAATTTGCGTTTTTGAACTGCTGTGTGTATGCTCCGAGTGATGCAACTGAAGATGTTTGATGTTTTTCGACGTGAACGTAGTAATATCCGTGTGTATATGTTGAAGGTGGTTCTTTTCTATCCAAGCCTTTTAGCTTGAAAGTAGATACTGCACAACGTTCGAGAATGCTGGTAAATGCTCATATGGAGCTGGCTTTGGGCCACATGCCATCAATTTGAGGCGGCCGCCAGGCGAGAGAGGCTTTCACCGCCACTGCTTTGCAGTCGCCTGCAAGTACGTGGACTTTAGGCAATATGAGATGGGGCTTCATTGTCCCAGCCCCAAACAAAGGACAAATACTTGACCATATTGACCCTCTTTAGCTTCATCTCAACCATCCAGGGGTGCTCCAGCATTTTCCAGGGGCTTGCACGGCGATTAGGCTGCTTTTCCAGGCTAAAAACAAAGGTCAGTAAAGAAAGGAGGGCAACTGCGGCGAGAGAAACACGTACCAGCACTCAATGAAGTACTTGAAGTTGTCACTCCAGTAGACATCCATCTCAGGCTCATCTTTGAGCTTTGGCACGGACTGTCGCACAATGTAGGTGAGCAAGTCAATCAGGCCAGCACGTGGCTGCATCTCAGTGCCATCTGCCGGAAATGGGAAACGGTGCTGAGCAACTTCAAGCAAGGTCACACCGGTTGACCAGACGTCCGATGTGATGGTGTATGATTGCCCCGTGATACGCTCTGGTGCCATGTAGTAGCTGGTGCCGATGAAGGTGTTGGCTTCCCCCTTGGTGCCAAAATCGCCAGACACACCAAAGTCGCAAAGCTTGACAGAGCCGTCGCGGCACAAGAGGATATTTGAGGGCTTGATATCGCGGTGGATGATGCGACGTGTGTGCAAGTATGTCAGCCCGCCAAGGACACCTTCGGCGATCTTGCCAAGAACCTTTTCTCCTGTTCGTCCGCCGAGACGCTTAACCTCTTTGTAGATGCTGTCTAGTGAGCCGCCCTCACAGAATTCCATGGCAATGGAGATTGTGGCTGTGGAAGGGTCGACAAATGCGCCAAAGTAGCGGCAGATGTGGTCCGAAGCGCATTCTTTGTTGAAACCCAATTCGCGGACGATCTGCTTCTTGACATCAGGATCCGGGTTCGTCGTAATGACCTAGATGAGAATATTAGCCTTGAGGTGGCCGCCATTGGCAAGTGACAATCAAGTACCTTTAGAGCGAACACGGTTTTACCGCCCTTCAGCATGCACCTCGTGACTGCGCCGCCGGCACCTTCACCGAGATTTCCAATTTCGACTATGCGTCTTTCCATGCTGGCGATTCTCCAGCCTTCGTCATCGAGATCTTCGACGTCTGCAGCCCTGGCCTTCTCGAGACTGAGTTTATCGAAAGCCTCAAGGCCTTGCAAACTGCCTTCTCTTTCCATATTGGCGCCGCCTTCGCTTCTTTCCGAGTACATGGAGCCAACTGCGGAGATGGGATCGGGAGTACCCTGGGCACGGCCAACAGGAATACCAAACTGTGATAGCTGCGAGGCAAAGGAGAGGGCGGAGAACTGAGAACCGGCAGATGTAGGGTTGCTGTTCCTGCCATCTAGCGGGCCAAAGCTACCGGACCTCGAGTGGGCGGCACTACTTTCGCTGCCGGCACCCGCAGATTGTCCAGGCTGAGCGCAGTTGTTGGACCTCGGGGTTTGTTCGTAGGGTGTAACGTAGCTGCCCATGGGTGTAGCGAGATTCATGGTTGGTAGGGGTGGTCGGTTGGGAGCCGGCTGACCACCTTGGGAAACAGGTTTGACGCTGGGGGAGGGCGGGATGGCGAGGCCGAGCCGCGGGGTTCGAGAGCCGCCAGGGCGACTACCGGGCAAGGCTGGACGAAGAAGAGGCGCGGGTGCATTCATGAGGGGAACCTGTCCAGGGGTTGCTGGAGCGGGTATCTGAGGTGCGGCGGGCGTCATTGGAGGCTTTTCCAAAGTCAGTGGACATGAAGTGGCTGATGACGACGACGGTGAGGGCAGTACCTGTTGGGAGGACCCTGGGCCGTGTGTCTGGGAGGCTCCGGCATCAGCCATGATGGCTAATGTTGGCCTGAGTAGGACAAGGAGACAAAGTTGCTATGATGGTGCTGAATAGCTCGGGGCGGAGACGATGCAACGGGCAAAGAGGCCCGCCCTGGCAGAATGGTAAAGACCTCTCTGCCGCGAAAGACGTGAGTGCTGGCGTTTCGGAAGTAGTGTCGAAGCTGCTGCGTATTGCAGTGAAAAATAGAAGTAGTAGCCGAGTGCCGTCTTTGCTTGGACGATGTGAAAATTACGAGACAATGTGCTGGTCGGGTCGTGAGGTCGTAGTCTCCGAAGCTGTGAGGGGAAACAGAGATGTGGTCTAGTCAGCAGCAGCTTGAATGATTCGCAAGAGTTGGCTCAGTATTGCAAGATGACGACAGAAACGAATGGTGAGTGATGAGGAAAGATGGCAAAGGCGGCTGGAAGCGAAAGGGGGATCTGGGGGGGGGGGGGGTTGAATTCAGCAGGTTGGGTCGCGAGCAAAAGGCTGGTGGTGGTGGCGCGGGCGGTCGGAGAGCAGAGAAGCGTTACTGAAGATTCAAGACTTGTCCACAGTGAGAAATGGCTGAGAGCAGAGGGAGTTGGGCAGCCGATGATGCAGACTGGGGCAATGGGGGTACGTCTGGAAAGGTACCTACCTACACACAGGCTGTCGACTCAAGTACCTCGAATGTACTCCGTAGGCGGGTCTCATCCAGTCACGACTCACATCACAGTGGTGGACCAGTGTTTACAGGCCAGCTTGGCTTTGGAATCGGCATCTGGCGGTGGCCGGGCATCTAATTGATTCCAAGGTATTTAAGCGCTGAAACTGCGCACGCAAGCAAAGGCAAGACAGAACAGGCAAGCAAAGGGGAGCAAGGAAATTTTGAGCCAGACAGCAAAGATTGGCGGGCAATGGGGGCTCAAGAAGGTAATATTTAGTACCTGGTAAATACTAAGGCGCTCCTGTACTTGGAAGGTACAAATTCCTAACGTTAGGTGTGGGCCTCTTGGCCATTGAGCAGCACCTGGAACCTTTGTATATCTGCTCACGTTGACGAGAGTGAACCGTTATAGTCGCCTTTATAATTTACTCTTGATTACCTACTTGTCCGTCTCGCCCTGTTGTAAGCGGTAGGTCATCAAGTCACGACGCTCTACGTAAGTAGTAGGGCACAAAATGCAAGGTCCGGTTGTTTTCGGCTTGCCGCCCCTCGTCTGATGCTCTTTTTTTTACCCAAGGTTCCCTTGCCAGTGGAGAGCTCAGGTACGCTGCTGCTCAACGCCCCCAAAACGCTCCCCCTTGAGCACCGGGGGCTTGGCCACCATCCTGTTCCCAGCGCCTAACAAGGCCGTTTCAGTGGTGCGTTGATCACATTACCGCCCAGCATTCAGCGCGTAGGCAGGCTGATGCCAGCCTGCCAGGCAACCAGCATCGACGTATCTGGCTGGCTCTTCTCCCTCGTTTACCTTTTCGGCTCCTTTCTCTCCTCTCAACAGCTAGCGATTCCGAGTGCCATTGATGAAGAAGATACAACCCCCAAACGACCTTGACCACCCCAATTTATCCAGATCCAATCACTTCTCAGGCTGAGGGCCATCTCTCTTCCGCGTGGCGTACTGATCGGCGGGACGGAATCTCGACGTACCAAACTTGGCCAAACAGCTATTATTACTGCCATGCTCACCACGACGGCTCCCAGGTGCTTCCCTGCCGCAGTCGCAGCATCTTTTCTTGCTTTTCTCCCGGCCACCGGCTTCACAAATAACTCTCGTCCGGATCAGCCCACGCTTCTTCCCTAACAAGCTCGCCCCCTCTTAGGGAGGTGGTGGGGATCGTCACTTTTTGCCAAACGCATATTTACGTATCCGAGACCTTCTGCTTGCTTGCCAGCGGGACTTGTCACAAGCGTGCGACCCTCCTTCACGCACCTCGTCACAGGACACTGCCATGATCAATCCCGCAGGCATAGTTACAGAGTACAGTCATGGCCCATAGCATTTGCAATCCTGGTAACCGCATTCGACCCAAACCCGTACCCTGTGCCGTTATTAATATAGCCGCCACAAACACCATCGCTCGCTCTTCGATGCCCTTTGCCGTCTGCAATTTCCTGCTGGACCTGTACTGTTCTAGGAATCATCACACCCAGACAAAGTTGGGCAGCTCCGTCTTAGCAAATTAGAGCTACTATTTCTCTAATCCGTATGCTAAACTCGTATATTTGTACTCAACATGCCTCTCTGCAAGCTGCCTGTTGGACATTTCTCATCCCCTCTCGGGCTTCTCCATAGTAAAGGGCAATGCACCGTTATCCTCATGCTTGTTGTCGGACATGAACCAGTAGCACCCAATCTCTTCGAATGTATGCTTCCAGCAATATTTGAAGGCGCATTTCTGCCAACGCTCAGTTCTGGTCTGAAACATGCATCTCTTGTCCTCCTGTCCCCGGAATCGAAAGTGAGCCCGCCCCAGACGCCAGTCGATGCAAAATTCTTTCAGATTCGGCACCTTGGTGCGATGGCACCCGTCATTGCCGCTCACCTCCCACTCGCCATCATTTGTATGGAAATACCCAAGACCTTCGCACCTGTCCCTGTGACTGCATCGCTGATAGAGTTCAAGCCAGTCGGCGGCGCAAAGGGTAGACAGTACACTGAGTAACACGGCGGCTGTCGGAAAGAGCATCGCCTGGTATGCGTGGGTCTGTCGATTGATCTGAACAACGAAAATATTTGAACACTAGCGTTCAAGAATTAAGACGAACCAACAGCAGTCGATTGTTCACGTGCAAGGGGTAGAGTAGAGCAGGACGGCGCTTCTAACACGACTTCAAGCAGCCGAACAAGGCACATACTTATACCTCTTCAGCAATGCAGCCTCCCAGGTAAAACGTAGCCTTTTAGATAAAAATCTGCCATGTCACCCCAACGGCCCATAGGCACTTCTATCGCATGTTGTGCCTGCCAACTTTTGCGAAGTTGCTGCAGCCAACCCGTACTCGTGTCTGCTCTGATCACTCCATGGCTGCTTCGTACAACCTCTTGGCAGTAAGCCAACTAATAAAGATTAAGTCCGCCTCATTCTGGATTGGAGGGTCGGCATACTTTGCTTCTGGTGGGTTGGCTAGTTCTGTAACTTGCAGCACTGCGGACCGCGCACTCTAATGCCAACGTTATCCTGCACACCTCAGATTTGCTCCACGCAGGGTTTGCAAGATGCGAGATGACGATGTAGTCCATTGGGATACTCTGAATCAGAAACTCTGCATGAAAATATTGCCATGAATTGCAACATCGTCCAAGCCATGCCCGACTTTCGGCGGTGTGGAGAGAAGTTCCGTTGGCTGCGAGCTGAGGTCGATTTCGCCCACACAACAGCTACAAACTCTACCAGTAGAATTTAAAATAAAAAAACATTCATTGATACCTCATACAGCAACATGGACTTTTTGACATTTATTTTACAACCCTCTCACATGAACTCCGACCTCGCGTGCCTAACCGACCCCACCAAAGCGAAAGCGGCTCGGCGGCTATCGATAGCCGTTGGCTCAAGAAAAAAAAAATCTCCAGACGATTCTTGATGCGACATGCGCAACAAGACAAGCTGCAGATCTGTTTAGCCATGCCAGGCACAAAAAAGACAAAAGCGACCCTTGATACTGCAGAGAATTTATCTGCAGGCTCCGCATCCTCGGAAGAGTCTGATTACCTGGACAATGCGGCAGCCCGCAAGCGACGTCGAACGAAAGACAACACCTCGAGCAACGAGGACCAAGACGAGGACGGTGGCGTCGAGGTCGATAGCGACGAGGACGGGCAAGATGCTCCCAAACAAGTCGTGAAGCCTATTCTAGCTTCATTCGTGGCACCATCCCGTATCAAGAAGAAGGGTGCAGCCACTGCGCCGGCGACCAAGCCAGCTGTCGAGGCCGCCGCTCCCGACGAGACTGTGCGGACACAGGTCCTGGCGCCCACCGACCCCAACATCACGTTCGCGGCTCTTGGCGTCCGGCCGTGGCTCGTACAATCGCTCGCCAACATGGCCATCAGGCGTCCAACGGGGATCCAAAAGGGCTGTGTGCCGGAAATTCTCCGCGGACGGGACTGCATCGGCGGCAGCCGGACAGGTTCCGGCAAGACGGTCGCCTTTGCGGTACCGATGCTGCAGAAGTGGGCAGAGGACCCGTCAGCCGTGTTCGGCGTGGTGCTGACGCCGACGCGCGAGCTGGCGCTGCAAATATACGAGCAGTTTCGGGCTGTCGCCGCGCCGCAGAGCCTCAAGGTGGTGCTCATCACGGGCGGCGCGGACATGCGGCCGCAGGCCATTGCGCTCAAGCAGCGGCCGCACATCATCATCGCGACGCCGGGCCGACTCGCGGACCACGTGCGCACGTCGGGCGAGGACACCGTCTGCGGTTTGCGGCGCGTGCGCTTCATCGTCTTGGATGAGGCGGACCGGCTGCTGCACGCGGCGGGGCCGGGAAGCATGCTGCCCGACGTCGAGGAGTGCCTGTCGGTGCTGCCGCCGCCGACGGAGCGCCAGACGCTGCTCTTTACCGCGACCATGACGGCCGAGGTCCGCGCGCTCGAGGCCATGCCGCGGAAGCCGGGCAAGCAGCCCGTGTTTGTGTGCGAGGTGGACACGCAGACGCTCGCGGTGCCGGCGACGCTCAGCCAGTACCACCTCCAGGTCCCCGTCACGCACAAGGAGCACTACCTGCACGTGCTGCTCCTGACCGAGGCCAACGTCAGCAAGACGGTCATTCTCTTCTGCAACCGCACGGCGACGGCGGATTTCCTGCACCACATGCTGCGGCTGCTCGACCACCGCGTCACGTCGCTGCACTCGAAGCTGCCGCAGCGCCAGCGCATCGACAACCTGGCGCGCTTCCGCGCGTCCGCCGCGCGCATCCTCATCGCCACCGACGTCGCCGCGCGCGGTCTCGACATTCCCGAGGTCGGCCTCGTCGTCAACTACGACGTGCCGCGCGACCCGGACGACTACATTCACCGCGTCGGCCGCACGGCGCGCGCGGGCCGCGCGGGCGAGGCCGTGACGTTTGTCGGCCAGCGCGACGTCGAGCTCGTGCTCGCCATTGAGAAGCGCGTGGGCCGCGACATGGAGGCGTGGGCCGAGGAGGGCGTCAACCTGGAGACGCGCGTGCTCCGCGACGCCCTCAAGACGGTCAGCGAGAAGAAGCGCGAGGCCCTGCTCGAGGTTGAGGAGAACAAGGAGGTTGGCGGCAAGAGGAAGAGGACAAAGCAGAAGCTGCGCGTGGCGTAGATGAGCATGGGTTTTCTTGTCATGGATCTTTGATTTTGCACAGTATTGCATAGTGGCACGGCGTATTCAGTTTGATATTCTTCTAGGTTCAATTACAACATCTGATTCAGCGCAGACTAAACAGAAGCAAGAGCGAGCATTTCCTTAGAATGCGATTTCTCGTGTCATGATAGGTTAAACGGTGACTTGTCCCGATTAGTCACTTGACAAGCAGCTACTTAATTACACGAGGCGGCCATGTCTGTAACGATGCCGCACGCAACGAAACGAGACAGCATCACTTGTGCAGACGTATTGGCATCTTCAGCAGTCAAGGCAAGCTGCTCGGTTTCATCAACAGCTACAGGCTCGGTCATTCATTACTGCGTTTACATGCGCGCGTTTTCGTTTTCCGCTTTGTCAGCGGAGCAGCCAGGTTGTGTGGCCGCCGAGCGACTTGCCAACGGGCTCGTGGTCAAGGCGAGGCGCCGAACCAACAGAATCGCACAGGTCCGGCTGTGCCAGACGCTGGTCACGCGCAGGTTCGGTAGGCGTGAGGGTGCGGAGCGAGTTGTCTTGCTGATCCGGGGTGACACTCGGATGATGTGAGTGAAATCGTTGCTCGGAGCCAAGGTTGCAAGAGTCTTTTCCCTTGTTCTGGACTTTTGATACATGTCGGCCGAATCTGAATTTCCCGAGGGTGTCGCGAGACCTCATGATGTCGATGCGGACGAGCATCATTTGACCATGGCGTACCAATCACCATGAACAATCCGCGGTCGGACTTTCTTCTTTACCCCTTCTCCTTGTTGTTTCAAATCTCGTCATGATTTTTTTTTGTTTTTCTTGTTTGCTCCATTTTCCATCTTGTCTGGTGACCAGTTTGGGGTCCGCAGCTATTTAGAGCTCCACAGCTTCTTCGCCAAAGTCGCACCCTCGGGAGCAACGGGGTGTGACGGTCGACGGCGATTACACGGCCGCCGACGGGAGCCGCCTTCTTCTTTCCTTGGATCCTTTTTTGCTCCCGCGTATTTTCTTTTCTCTGCCCCAGCAATCCGGCTATTACGGCGGAAACGCACACCCGTTACCCCCTCTTCCCACACCCATCGGGTATCGGGGAAGAAAAAAACAAGGGACTGAAGCTGGGTCTTGTGAGTCGTGACCACTGACCAGGATGATTACCCGATTGCTTCCTGCAGCCCTGTCCAGCCTCGTGCCCGTCTTGCCCGTCTAGTGCGCATAATACATAATAAGTGGCTTGCCGGGCCGGAGAGTTGAGGAAAGGGAGGAGGGTGACAAGTAAAAAGTCCATGGAGTTTTTTTTTAGCGCCGGTCCGGAAGACGGTGCCAATTAACGGCGACGAGACGAGTAGGCTACTGGAAGTAACTAGAGGTGTAATGCTGATGCTTTTTAGCTGTGTCCTTTTTCTGCCAATAGACGGCAATTTTGGTCGCTTTTTCCAATGGCGCGATATTACAGATTAATATTCGAGAGTGTCAGAAGTGACCTGCAACTCCGGACATTGAGAGGTGGCGCCACCATGGTTCGACAGGGCAGAAACGGCGTTTTAATGTAGTATGGAGAATTGGTACGGCGTAGAAACTTGAAATTGATACCGTAAAACAATGCAAGGCATGCGCAGACTTTCAATTGGAACAGCCGTGTAGAATCAAAATCAGTCCATGTGTTTGTAAAGGTGTGCTAGATGGCGATGTGATTTGGAGGCGGCTAAGTAACGGATTGGGACAAGAAAAATATAACAAAGGCGTCCGATACTTACTCGCTACAGCCTAAACAGAATACCTTCCTTCACTAGGCATATTATTAGGGAAGGCTAGGGTAAAATCGCAAGCAGTGGACAAGCAGAGAGAATAAACCGGCGCTGAATGTACAGAGGCTCGGCGACGCAGGACCAGGTGACTGGTTTGGGAACGGTGTGCAGAGTTGGTACTTACTGTTCAGCTTCACAAGTTCAAGTGGCTGCTAACGTTAGTGGCAAGGAATGGAGACGGCACGCGGTAAATTTACCGGATGTCGCCAAAAGAGAAAAAGAGAGAGAAATCAATTGCGACAATCGAGTCGTACAATTATCACGATATTCTGAGACGGAAAATTCGTTCCTGTTTCGCTTATTTTCTCTGGGTCAGCGTCTGCCCGCGACTTCCCAAACCGGCGCCGACGGCCGGTAGCCGTATTTATTGTTTATTTATTTATTAGTGAATAAAATTTACAACAAAATCTATCTATTAGTGAACAAGAACCCGTTTCGGCAATGCATCGTCTCGTTCAACTAATGAATTTTAATTTACGGATTAGTTTAAGAACCAACGGTGGCGCTGTCGGCCCTCGGGCATTTATTTGCAAGGCTGGTGGCTGGACGGACGTTGGACGCTAGCGACGAGCTTTTGTCAGAACTGCTTATTAACAAGCTTTTTTTGTCTTATCCGCTCACGAAGCTTTGCGATTTAAAATGTTAAAAAGGGTTTCCGGACTCGGTACCGAGGAGGGGACCGACACTAGACCTGAAGGGGCATCATTAGACGGGCTTTCACGGCCAACTTCTTTTTCTTTCCGTGTATTTCGTAGAGCTTCGATTCTTGATAAGTGGACTTGGGACAAATCACGGGCGGGACGGACATGTGCGAGTCCAAAAAAAAATTTAAATGAAGAAAAAAAAAGAAAAAAAAAAAAAAAAAAAAAAAAACCAACTAGAAGATACAAGACGGAATGACACATTTTACACTTTTGTGTTCCGCTCAGCCTTACATCGCGGCGAGGTAAGAGACGTCGGTGTACGATCGCTAGTTAGACAAGTCGACCATCACCACTCTCAGCAGGAGTCGAGGGGGAGATAACAATCAAGCATCCTGGGCAGTGCATGCACAACAAGTCAACAACGCATGCACGCATGGCGAAAAAGCAACTGCATCGGGCATGTATGGGGCAGAGGGATGCGAGGTTGAATCTAGCTCAATCATAACGAGTAGGCGCCGTGACTCCAGCAGTGCAAGTCAACTGTGGCTTGATGAAGCCTTACTCACAGGCCGTTGTCTGGCTCATCAGCGCCTCCCTGATAATTTATGTGATGTGTGTGTGTGTTGTCAAGTTGTCAATGACGCGTAACAAGTCTACGATGATGAGGACTCGGGGACGGTGGTGCGGTCGCAATAAGCGAGGCCACGCACGGCGGCCCAACTGGGATAGATTGAGCGAGTGAAGCCATCAGCCAAATACGTACGGATATACGTGTAGGGCTGACGTTATGCGTGCATTCATCTAGTTACGACTTGCGGATACGTTTCGAGGCATGGTTGCGTAAATGGCTTGTGTGGTTGTCGGCTGCTCGAAAAAAGAAAAAAAGGGCGGACAACTGAAACTGTGGCAAGAGGGAATGACTCGAAAATGAAATTTGACCAATGTGGATTTTGCGAAATTGAGCATGATTCCAGCATAGTTGGCTGTTGGGCACTTGCAGTCAAATCGAAGAATTAATAAACTTGGGCGCGGAACTAGGCGGACATTGGTTTCTAATCCAGTGGGCGGCTTATGAATCGACTAAATAATTCACCAAAACGGCTAAAAAATGAGCAAAAAATTGCCAGCAGCGTTACAGTGTGGGCTTTGGAGTAACTGCCGGCGTTAGGAGCCAAGTTAGCGTTGCGCCAGGGACAAGTTAGTGAGGGATTCCTCAGCAGGATGAGACATGAAGAGTGCGAGAATGCACAATGGTCCGAGCTAATTAGTTGCAATTCGCTCCAAGGTTCTGATTAATCCCAAAACGGCTGTAGATGGAATCCCATGTGGGAAAAGGGAGTCACAGGCTTGATCTGTCTTGTTGTGTCGTGTCATTTGTCGTCTCCGACCAGAGTCCGAAGGGGGCCGGGGTACAGCTATGCACGCCCTGTAAATAACGGCCATGTTGTACTGACCGGTAGCCTGTAGGTAGGCACCTGGCCGTTGCTAGGGCGCTGTAGGCAGCTGCTTTTGTCCGGGGGGTACCTGGCAGCACGAGGGTGTACCTAAGCGAGTTGCTTGGCCACAGGCGGGCCCACCCAAAAAACCGAGTAAAAAGCGAGAGCGAGCGACGAGAAAGCCTGCAGTCGGGCCCGAGAAAGACTCACTGGCAAACTGCTACCGTCCATCTGTCAGCGGCCCGCCGGGGATTGCTAATGTCCATGGCCTTGTAATCAACTCAAGGCCCCACCCCAACTTGTCTGATGAGTCGTCCTGTGCCCGGTCAAATGGGTGGATCCCTGGATTTCGTTATGCTCGGGTCCGCGTATGCCAAACTCCGCCTCAGCGCCGCGGGCTTGTTTTTTTTTTTTCCTTGGTCCCCTGGTCACCCTCAAGGCTCGCTGCCCGGCTCTGGCGCGGGCCCCGGCAAGACGGACCTTGACCAAGATCCCCCCCCCTCAAGACGGACGAGATTAAAAGAATCCCGATGCCCACACCCCTTTCCGACCTTTTTTTGCTTCACATCTTATCACAACCAACGAACCATACCAAGCATTCACAGTAACTTGACAGTTTCATCCATTTCGAGATCGAGACCGCTTTCGATCAACACAAAAGCCACATCACTCATACGTCTACCGCAACGGCACCTCTCCCACACCAACCCCTGCCTAAACCCACTAGCGACCCGCAACCGGGCCTGACTCACCATTTAAAGAAAAAAGACACCACCACGCCCATCAAGGGAACAAGGCAGAGGAGAAGAAGAAAAAAAATAATACACACGGTCCATATATAGTGTTTCATATTTCCACTTCTTCTTCTTCTCTCAACATGTCTACCGCCGCAACTCTTCAATCAACTCCCATCAACAGCAAGCCCATCGCTGCTACCATCAAAACCACCACACACTCTCGCCCGCTCCTTGCCGCTCCCTCGCGCAAGACAATGTCCGTCACCCAGACCTACTACCTGGCACACAAGGCCCGCGCCAAGCTCTCGCGCGAGGCTGCCCAGTCCGATCACGACCTGCGTCTGCTCGTCGGCCACGCCAACCTCCTCGACTCCCTCATGGCTGAGCTCGCCGAGGCCGAGCGCGAGCAGGAGCGCTGGTTCAACCAGTCTGTCCGCAACACTACCACCACCACCACCAAGTCTTCTGAGAAGCGCCACATTCAGTGGGCGGACCGCATCGCCGAAGAGGCCGTCGAGGAGGACGAGTACGAGGCGGCTTCGTCCGACTCGGACTCTGATTCCGACTTTGACTACGACGAGGAGGATGCCAAGATGACAACGGCCCCGACCGTCACCGTCGAGCAGGTCGACGCGGAAGAGGACGACGAGGAGGACTATGCACAGCTCGAGCTCGTTCGCACGCCCTCGCACACCAGCTCCCCGCCTGAGCTGCTCCTCGACCACCAAGACTCGGACGAGTCCGACGACGAGTCCATGCCGCCCTCGCCCACCGAGGCACATCTGCCTGAAGCCGCCCACGCCAAGGAAGAAGAGGAAGAGTACTACAGCCGCCGCAACGCAGCCGGCCTGGTATCCGCCATCATGGTGTACTAGACCAAAGACAACTCTTTGACGACTACGACTACTACTCTTTCCTTTTCTCCTGAGCGATTGGCGAAACTTGTTGCAGCATCATTTGGCATTTGTATGGCGTTTTTAAAACCAACATCTTTTGATACCATGGGGGAGGAACTGTTTATTTCTACATGAAACATTTTTTGGGGCGTTTTTTTTTGGATTTATTCATTGGGATACAGAGCATACACCACTCTACTTGTATAGGACATTTCATCGGTTGGAAATTTTACAGAACAGTGACCGCTCCCGCCAAAGGCGGTAAGAGTGGCACTGCAGCAACAGCACGAGCTTGCCCACAGCGGCTTGCTCGGACAGCAAAGATTGCGATAGAAATATATAAACAAATCATTTAGATTATCAAAAACATTACAAAATTATCATCATCATCTTTTACAAAAAACAAATTGCTTCGTCTTGTGGTGACTGCAACAATACATTATCGATCGGCCTCTTGATGCCGCAGCTGAGCGTCAGTCGTGACTCCGAGTGAGTCAAGCCTCCGAAGCCTCGCCATGCACGGCTCTCAGACCGCCCGCCCGGGTCGGAATGGCTAACGTTAGCCAAGCCACCACGCCCTGCCGTGTGTGTTCCAGTAGAACAGGAGCAAGTCCCATGATTCATCCTCAAGGTGCCTTCTGTATTCTGTTCTTTTCTCCCTTTTTCCTTTTTCCCTTCTAAAAACCAATAAATTATTAAAATCTCTGCCGTTATGACTCTTTCATGCATCGCCCCTCTTTGTTGCCTAATTTTTTGTCATCTCCTCTGTTCATGCTATTCTTATTTTATTTTTCGGAATTAAAAAAAAAAAAAAAAAAAAAAAAAAAAAAAAAAAAAAAAAAGACCCCCCCTACACCCGCCCCCAAACCCCAACCAGGAGAAAAAAAAA